>JAFEMH010005717.1:0-50000 GCA_022495995.1 Adenophora triphylla var. japonica
ACATTATGAAGCATATAACAACATGTCATACATATCACCTTATCATCAAACCAAGGAAGATATATACATACATTACTAGAAATTAAAGTGCAATACTATAACACTTAGAAGGATGCTTTTGAGCCAAGGGATTTCATCCTCAAAGGATATCTCGATCCCAAACGGCAACGTGATTGTTGAAGAAAGCGGTTAGGAACCCCAAACATAGTAACAACCAAGCGGGACTATGACACAAAGTCATACCCGATAGTGCAACTAGACTTCCCTTGATCTAGTTCGCTGCTTCCAAACCATGGACGATGGCGGGCAAAACGGGAACCGATGTATGGATTATAATGAACTCGGCTCATGTGCCATTATAATCCCATAACATGCCCAGCAAATAAGTACCATTTGGACTTTCCAGTATAAGCATAGTAAATAACTACTTGCTTAAGGAATCAATGTATGATTCCAAAGTAGGGAACCATACAAGTAAAGCATATCAAAATGATAGCAACATGATAACAAGTATCCATCAATAGTAGCACTAAGGCTAATTCATCCTTGAACCAATTCAATGAACTTAGGATTCAAAGCGGGGAACCACTAATCAAACACTTCACAAAGATGTTAAACAATGTATAAGGTGTACACATAAGGAACTACACACTTATTATTTTCATTCAAGGATGTATCAACAATAGTATAATGATAATAACCAAGTTAGGTTGATAGTTCCAATCCTACTTTAATTAAGCATTTAACCATCTTCAAATGATCACCATTGAAATGTTAATACGTCATTTTATTGTTCATACCTTGTACCTTGATTGTAGTGTTCCATTGGTTGAGAGATAAGTGGTAAAATTGAACCTACCTAGCTTTGAAATTCATTTCCCAAAATTGGTCAGGGCACGACTCGTGCCCCTTTGATACCCCTCGGATACGATCGTCAGCAAGGGCACGGTGGTCGCGGCTGATGGGCACGACTCATGCCATAGGGCACGACTCGTGCCCTCTGCAGATTTGCAGAAATAGAGCTGAACATCAGCATTTGAACCAAAACCAATTCAATTCCTCTTTTGACCAATTTAACAACAGTCCTAAACCACTTTTTAGTCCCATGCAACCCAAAAGGAAAGTAAACATAGTTCCAACATAAACCAAAGCTATCTTTTTCTTTCTTTACAACACACCCAAAACATTTCAACTCACTCAAAACCAATTTTTGACCCTTTCAACACCAACTTCATTTCCAAGTTAACCAAAACCCATTTTTCCATTCCAAAACTCAGAAAATAAATTCCAAATTCTCATACAACCTTTAACAACATAACTACATTATTTATAACACTAAATGAACATAATTTCAAGAAAATATAATAACTTACTTGAAAAATAATATGAAAATTTAGGAACTTTGATTGGATGGAAATGAGCTCCTTCTTCTCACGAACACCCCGAAACAAACGGATCTAAGAAAGGATTTTTCTAGAATTAGTTAGGGATTTTTAGGTTAAGAAGGTTAGGGTTTTGGAAAAGAGTACCTTGGATGAGCTGAGAATCTTCCTTGTTAAAAATGAAAAATACTATTACCATTTTTCCCATGGATACTAATCTAATTCCACCTAACCCCCTTCAACTATCAAACCCTCCCCTCTACTAAAACCCTTAAGATGCACTACTTACACTCAAGCACCTTGAACATTAATATAATTTACTACTTAATTTAAAAAGTTACTATTTTAACAACCTACTCCTAATATTTTCATTAAGACATTAAATAATGATTTTCATTTTTTTTTCATATTTTTAAAATATCATATAACTCATAACTACTAATTAACACATAATTTCTACAATTAAAATGCAACCTAATAATATGAAATGCACTTCTATATATGATTAATATGACTCGAAATAGAACCGAGAGTTAGGGTCATGACACCATACGCCCTTACATACGGGATGGAAGCCGTTCTATCTATAGAGCTGGAAATACCTTCACTAAGGGTTCTCCTAGAAAACCAAGTGAACGAAGTCGACCGGTTGGAAAACAGATACGAAGAGCTAGCCCTTCTAGACGAAAGGAGACTGAGAGCAGCCGAGCACACTCAAGCCTACCAAAGAAGAATGGCAAGAGCTTTCAATAAAAAGGTCAAAATGAGGAATATAAGAGTAGGCGACCTAGTTTTCCGCGAACCCCGCCCTGGACCTTTTAACCCTCTCG
The DNA here is from genome assembly GCA_022495995.1 of Adenophora triphylla var. japonica. Classification (NCBI taxonomy): domain Eukaryota; kingdom Viridiplantae; phylum Streptophyta; class Magnoliopsida; order Asterales; family Campanulaceae; genus Adenophora; species Adenophora triphylla. Next base: position 2,213 of record JAFEMH010005717.1, read on the forward strand.
ACAAGTGGGGACCAAGATGGATAGGACCCTACATTGTAAAGAAGATATTCTCTGGGAGCCCTTTGGGCTGGTGGACTTAGACGGAGATCGGCTTCCAAAGCCGGTCAACATGGACAAGCTCAAGAAGTACTTCGCGTGACTTGGCCTATTAAAAAAAATCGCTCGCTAGGTTGAAAATCCCAAAAGGGACGGCCTAGGCAAAAATTAGAGCTTGCACAAGAAAAGAAGCCCGCTATTGAAAACCTAAAAATGCGGTCTAGGCAAAAGCCAGGGCGTGCACTTAAAAAAAAATGGGCCTTGTCTCGCGCGAGACTACACCTTTGTCAGAAAACGAATTTTTGTCCGATTTTCTCTCAAAAATGAACTACGTCGACCTGAGCCTCTTATTTGATGTAAAAGAGGAACGTAGGCAGCCTTCGAGTTCGGTCTAATCAAATAATAAAATCAAATCTTGTCCTTGTATTAATTGAAAGCATTTGTTGATAACAAAAGGAAAATTCTAACAACAACGACAAATTTGCTAAGCTAAGAATCTTGAAAAAAATACTAATAACTAAACTATTGATCTATCAAAGCAATCTCTTGGTATTCTCTAGGATCTAGCCTTTCATTAACTTTGTAGGCCGGCGGACATGATCGCTACCATCATCTCGATCACTCCTTCTTGCATGCTCTCCACAAAAGAATCTCCTAACAATGGACGTCGTATCTCATCAAATCTTCTCCGAACTTGGGTGACCACTATGGAAGAACCAATCCAAGTACTTATCTGATAAGAAAACACTTGCATCAAAGCTTCGAAGGTTCGTCCAACGATCTCGACTGGTCCCTTCACCCCAAGCTTGATCCAACACCCTTGCAAACTCCGGACCAATATAGGACACTTCAAGAGAGGCTCCTTAAAAAAATATAAGTATCCTGTTGTTGGCCGAATTGATGGAGCACCAGCAGGAAAATAGAAAGAGGAATCTACCAGCAAGCGGGAAACACGACCACTGTCAGAAACCCACAGTATTGGCGACAAACTTGTTCAATCTCAAAAGGTGGACACCAAATAATATATGTGGTAGTGGCCTTTGCCATCAATTGAGCCCACTCATCCTCCGAAAGACCCTTGATCAAAAGCTTCCTCATGTGATAAATGAAAGGTGAATACTCAAACGGAGGGGCTATCAACTTGAGTTGTTCCCTAAGCGAATAGTCGGCAAAGAGGACTCCGCTTGAGTCGTGGCACGGTCTATGCAAGCTTCATCAAGACCATGAAGGGTCTCACCCAATACTAAAGGAAGGATGTTCTAGAACGTCCCCTAGCTTGCAAGACAATTTCCACCAGTTGGGAGCCAACCAAGCCATCCCTGCATGTGAACAATACATCTCCAAAAAGAGAAAGGGCCAAGAAATTCCGTTTGTAAACATGGAAATCCTCATCATTCGAATCTCCACCAAAGCGTTCGGGAAAAGAAGAACAACCAACCCACCTGCGGTGAACCAACTCATAACAAACATCAAGAGGAATTCCTAATAATTCGTTCAAAGCTTCTGAATGATTCCTATCATACTTAGGAATCGCAATCTCACCGGTCAAAGGCATATCCAAGATAATGGCAAATTCCTCTACAGTGGGTACCATCTCATTAAGGGAAAAATTAAAGAGATGAAGAGAAGGATCCCAAAACCTAGCAGCTCCCTGTAGTAGATTCCAATCCGATTGGAAGTTCTTCAAAGTAAAAAGGATTCTGAATCCAAATTCTTCAATAAACCTATTGCGAGACCAATTATGAAACGATCTCACAAAAATCCTTGATGCTTGATTAAAAGCTTGAACTGTGTCAAGAGGCAAAGAAAAATCGTCAACAATCATGGACGTTGGAGCGATTTCCTTGGAAGCCATGGATCAAAGGGTTGAAGAAAAAGCAAGAATTTGGTCCTAACAGAATATCTCTAGAGTTTGAGAGGCTTGAATGAAGTATTTGACCGGACTACATGTGTTTATAAAGGAAAAATCTGACAGAATCCTGTTCAAAAAGGAAAAGAACTCTGGCCTGGAAAGCGTGTATCGCGCGAGACACCTTGTCTCGCGCGAGACAAACTTACAGCAATTCTGCGGGAATTCTGCACAAATAAGCAATCTAGCCCCGACTTGCCGAAACAAGTCTCGAAACACTGCAAATATATCCTTCATAAACAGTATATACACCAAAACTATACCCCAGCTTGACCCGGAATTGGCCATTCCATTCCTCGTGGATATCACCACGGAAGTTGAGAAAGCTAAAACTAATTAGAACTAAATTAGTGAATAAAGAAAATACTTGTTATTGTTCAATCTACTTGCTAATAGGTAGAAAGAAAGAAAAGATGTTTGGGACAACCCGGCCAATATTTACAAGTTCGAAAAATCTCAAATAAATGGGGGAGTAGGGAGACCTATGCTATCATATCTCTGAGTGCCAGCCGCCCTCATCATCGCCACAGCTACCGTCCCTCCTCGATCTCTTGGCTCCGTAGTAGGGGTCACCTGCAGAGAGGAAATCGTCGGCCGCCGAAGGCGCCTTATGGAACGGCTTCTCGAGAGGTCCAATACAGGCCGTCAATCCAGGCCATCTGCTCGCCCCACGGTCGTAATCCACCGCGGACATGGTAATCTATTAACAAAAAGGAGATACTCAGAAGGAATCGGACATATACACATATATGGACGATACAAGAAAAAGTATAAGCAGAAAAATGTACCGAAGAGGCATTGGGAGGGCGACGATAACCGTCAGGAATCTGATCCAGGATTGGGATAGAGCCCATCATCTGCATGCCTCCCATCATATACGAGTAGCTCGGAGGACCATAATCCGGCATGAAGGGCACAGGACCCGCATACTAGGAAGAAGAGCCTGGGGCTGACGAGCCAGAACCGGAAGCAGAAGTAGTAGCATAAGCACGTGGCTGCCTACTACCCACCACATGGGACCCATCAAATGAGGCAGGAACTCCTCATACGAAGCCCCTTGGACCACACAGTCCTCTGCCTCATACCCATTCACATAGTTGGCATATGTCGCGGCAGAAATAGGATAAGTAGGGTGTATCTCCCTGGGCGGATCCTCTTCCACTCTCCGAATGAGTGAACCCCGGCCATGCTGAGGGAAGACTCTCTCACCCAAATACATGGTATCTCCCTCAAGCAATACCAAGATCCTCTGTATATCAGTGATGGACCATGCGCTATGAACCTCATTCTCCAACAAGGTCCATGAATACGAGACCCTCTTGCTTTCCAGAAGCTAAAAATTTGTTGTGAGGCGGAGTGCCTCGCGATCAAGGTCTAATCTTCCCCCTCTTCCTCATCCATAGTGCGGTTAGAATGGCTCCATCTCTTGATACCTGGAAACTGAGCCCCATGCTCACTCAGCTCGAACTTATGCAAAGAGAAGACAACATATTCCCATATCTGTACAAGAAAAACAGAGCAGATTCAGTGCAAAGCATGGATGAAAAATGCAAATAAACGACAAGACAAAGTCAGAAAATGTACCTCCCAAGCGTAAGAATACCCCTGCATGGTATCCTTGGTGTGCCTACATGCCTCATCCATGGCATGATAGCAGAAAGCTAGATCGATTGAGCCCCAGTCGTATGTGCTCACCAAGTCAAGATCCTCCAAGATCCCCAAGAGGGCGATACGAGTAGTGGTGAGTGGTTGGCAAAAATGGTCTCTGACAGGATGTACCAGAGAGCACCCCTCACAACTCGGTTCGTAACCGCATTGGCTCTATCAGCATAGGCCTTGATCTGGCCACGAAGAGGCGCAAGCTCAGTAGCATATCCCTTGAACTTGTTAGGGACAAAGCCAATAAGATGTCGCCACTCAGATGGGCTCGCCAGCTTGTAACCCCCAAATGCCGGAAGAGGAGCGCCGACACACGCCAACCTTGTGATGGCTAGAAAGTCAGTCGGGGTCATAGTCGCTTCCCCGAAGTGCAGATGAACCGTGTGGGTAGTGTCCCACCATCTCTCCCTAATAGCTTTAAGATCTTGCATAGTCCGCCTCATCCCGCGGATGTTATCAATGAAAGTGTGAAGCCCCGTCTGCTCCACCCTAGCTTGGACCCCGTCCAAGGCTTTGACTTTATCTCACAGAGTTTTGGCAAACTTTGCACTACCGCGACAGTTCTTGGTTGACTTATACGGCTGTAAAACAGAGAAAGACAAAGAAACAATGTCAGAAATCGTCCATGACAAAAACTTCAAGAAAATAGAAGAAAGTTTTCATTGGGGTATTTCATCAAACACTTGGCGTGCATACTAGAGGATCATGCTAAAAATTGCATTTGGCTACACAAATCATTCCCTCCTACAATCCGAAACATGTAGGGCACTCGTATATGCACAAATACATCATCAAAATCCAACAAAAGCATGGGAAACAGAGCATGCATCAACAATGAACCTAGTTCTTGACAAAGGAAGGAAATATTCAATTTTGATAAAATCAATGGATTCAAACCACGAAATGGATGCAATACAATCATGGAACGAGTTTGAGAAAGAAATTCTTACCAAGCCTTCATGAATGGCATGAGAGATATGCATGTGGCGATCGAAAGTGAGGTCGTCGCGAGGATAATCCTTCCCAAGCAAATAACTATCAAATGTTGAGTTCCTCTGTTCTTGGGCCATCGATTATGGAATTAGGGAAAGATGAAAAGTTGATTAGGAAGAGAAATCAACAAAGAAATTGAAGGAATTTAAGAGGAAAAGACCCTAGGCTCGAACTTGAAGAGAGAGTTTGAAAATGGGAATGTTTGAAATAAACAATTTCTTGCTTGGTTTTAGTGCCTCGATAGACCTTATCCCGCGCGATATAGGTTGTCCCGCGCGAGACAACCCCACTGGACAGAGACAAAATTGCCCCTACCAATAAGCGTCTACGCAACGTCAAAATTTAAAATTTTGACACATTTACCCTTGAAAGTGAAGCCCTAGCAAGGAAACATGGAAAAATCGGTTTCGCAAGTCACGGAACGAGCCGAACGTGGCATACGCATGATTGCCTAATACGACGTCAAGTCACCCGAAATGATTGATCCAAAGATCAATTCATCCCGCATAATTCGGAACCCAAATAGGAGAATTATCTCTTGGTTGGTCGAAGACAGTAAACCACTTCATCAAAAGCCTGATTCAGTGCCCTGACATGTGAATCGTCATCAAAAGCCCGATTCAATGCCTTGACAGGTGAATCTTTATCAAAAGCCCGGCTTAATGCCCTGACAGGTGAATCGTCATCACGAGCCCGATTCAACGCCCTGACAGGTGAATCATCATCAAAAGCCCGATTCAGCGCCCCGACAGGTGAATCGTCATCAAAAGCCCGGTTAATCTAATTAAATGGATATTTTCCTTTGTTTATTTTAAAAAGGATTATTATTTGAAACCCCCCTTAAGCAAGACCGATTTTCGGATTGGGTGGATGCGGTGCTCCCTGACCATCCAAATCCATCAAATAAGCCTTAAAAATGGTTTTTCTATATTTCCATAATAATATAGGTGGCGACTCAAACAAATAAAATGAAAAGGAGGAGGAAATTCCGCAATCGCTACACTAAGGGAAACGTTCGCCAATCTGCGAGCAAACGACATGAAATTGAACCCAAGCAAGTGTGTCTTTGGGGTAGCTGATGGCAAGTTTTTGGGGTTCATGGTATCTCAGAGGGGTATTGAAGCAAATCCAGAAAAGATAATGGCTTTGGTTGAGATACAAGAACCAACATGCATTAAGGAAGTGCAACGACTGAATGGTAGGGTGCGGCTCTTGGGTCGCTTCATAGCCAAGTCGGCGAAAGGTCTCTCCCCTTCTTGAAAACTTTGAGGGGGACGAAAACCTTTGAATGGACGACCGAATGTTCATCGTCGTTCCAACAGCTTAAGGAGTACCTCCCTTCTCCCCCATTGCTGAGTAGCCCGGTCCAAGGAGAGAGCCTGAACATCTATCTTTCAGCCGGAGATCGAGCCGTGGCAGCAGTGTTGGTCAGAGAGGAAGGTGGGCTTCAAAAGCCAATTTATTATGTGAGCAAGGCTTTGTACGACGTAAAGGGTAGATACTTACAATCTTTGAGAAAGTGGCACTATGCCTTGGTGATTGCGGCTAGAAAATTACGGGCGTATTTCTCGGCTCACCCCATTGTCATCTTGACAAATGCTCCTTTGAGGAAGATATTGCACAAGCGGAAAGTTTAGGTCGATTGCTCAGTAGGTCCATCGATCTAACGGAATTCGACATTGAGTACAGACCTCGAAAGGCCTTGAAAGCTCAACCTTTGACACACTTTTTGGTCGCGATAACGTTCAACAAAGAAGATATCAAAGAGAGCGCCCCAAAAGAGAGTGTGAAGGGGAAAGAACAGTCGAACCGAGCGATCGGTTGCCCGATGATTGCTAGAAGGTTTACTCAGACGGGTCTGCTACAAAGAACGTCATTGGAGCTGGAATTGTCTTGATCAACCAGAGACGGGTAAGGTTTACGAAGAAGCTCTTAGGTTCAAATTCCAGGACTCCAATAACCAGGCCGAATATGAGGCCTTGATCGCAGCAGTTGAGTATGCCAGATGTTTTGGGGCGACCAAGATCGTAGCTCACTGTGAATCTCAATTGATAGTGAACCAAGTCGAGGAGAATATGAAATCTTTGCGAGCTGGTGAAGAGGTTGGTCCAAGACTTGGAATTTTGGGAAATCTGACGGGTAGGACGCAAAGATAATGAGTTGGCCGACCTTACTGTCCAAACTGGCCACATCAGATGAGCAACATGGAGAACCAATCTCATACTTAGAGCATCCAGCATACGAAGGAGTGGAGGTTCTATACTCGGTCAACAACTCTAAGTGTTGGATTCACGAGATGAAGGCCTACATAGAAACAGGCAAGCTACCATCTGACGAGCAAAAAGCAAGAGCGATCAAGAAGAAGTATCATGGTTTACCATACATGGAGATGCACTATTAAGGAGATCTTTCATAAATCCATTATTGAGGTGCGTTCATCCTATGGAAGTCACCCAACTCTTACACGGGGTACACTGTGGGGTGTGTGGTGGACACCCGGGGGCCAGAACTTTGGCAGAAAGAATACTTACCTTGGGATAATATTGGCCTCACCTGAGGGAAGATGCTCGTGAATTCGTAAGTAAATGTGACAAGTGTCAGAGGTATGCTGACCTACCAAAGCTCCTAACAACCGAACAAACACACGTGGTCATTTGCTTGGCCGTTCGACATGTAGGGGGTGGATTTGATCGGACCCTTCCCACCCGCCTGTGGAAATTGCAAGTATGTGATCGTAGCCATTGACTACTTCACAAAGTGGATCAAAGCAAATCCCTTGGCCAAGATTACGGAAGAAACGCCATCAACTTTATCCACGACTATATTTGGTGTCGTTTTGGGGTGCCACATGCAATCGTATCAGACAACGGGCTACAGTTTTCCACAACATTTGAAACAGAGATGAACAGATTGGGGGTCAAGCATTGGAAGTCGTCGATCGCATATCCCCAAGGTAACAGATAGGCAGAAGCAGCAAACAAGCTAGTATTATCAGCACTAAGTAAGGGCCTCATTGGTCGAGCTGGTAGATGGTTAGACGAACTGCCCCTTGCTCTTTAGGCAGTCCGCACAACCACTAGGGGGCCTACAGGAGAAACCCCATTCACCCTTACTTTTGGATCAGAAGCTATGTCACCTACTGAGCTGCAACTTCCTACAGCTAGGGTGGCTCTGTTTGATCAGAATCAGAATGAATCCAACAGGTTGCTTGACTTAAACTTGCTAGAAGAGAAACGGGTGACTGCTCAGCTCAGAATGGTGAACTACAAACAGAAAACCAAGGGCTATCACGACAAGAAGTTCAAGAAAAGGTCGTTCAATGTTGGGGACTACGTGCTGAGGAAGATCGAGGTAACATGAAGGAAAGCTGAACAGAACAAGTTATCTCCTAACTGGGAAGGACCCTATATCGTGACTCAAATTATTAAGGAAGGGACCTACATGATTCGTCATCCAGGTGGTGACGAGCTAAAACATCCGTGGCATGCTAGTCACTTAGTTAAATATTACTTCTGATTGAGCATTGTATGTAACGACCCACTTCATCAATAAAATGGAAGTTATATTCACAGACTGTGTTACCTTTGTACTTCATTCAAATCAGTTCTGACCATTAGGTCGACCTCAAATTATTAAACAGACTTGACTGAAGTCCTAAGTTGATCTCGTTCTTAAACAGGTCCGACTGAAGACTTAAGTAGCCTCATTCTATTAAACAGACTCGACTAAAGTCCTAAGTTGACCTCATTCTTAAACGAGTCCGGCCAGAAGACTTAAGTAAGTCTCGTTCCTTAAACAGACTCGACTAAAGTCCTAAGTCGACCTCATTCTTAAATAGGTCCGACTGAAGACTTAAGTCATCCTCGTTCCTTAAACAGACTCGACTAAAGTCCTAAGTCAACCTCGTTCTTAAATAGGTCCGACTGAGACTTAAGTCAGTCTCGTTCCTTAAACAGACTCGAATGAAGTCCTAAGTCGACCTCGTTCTTAAATAGGTTCGACTAAAGACTTGAGTCAGTCTCATTCCTTAAAACAGACTCGACTAAGTCTTAGATCAACCTCATTCTCAAACAGGTTCGACCAAAGAGTTATGTCAGTCTCGATTCCTTAAATCAATTTCTTATTTAATCTAGTTCGACAGACAAACAAAAGCATGGATCAGAGCATAAATATTCAAGCATTCAACTAGTATTAAATTAAAAGCCCCCCAAAAGTGGGCTAGGACTTATGCAGATTAAGATTACGAGTTAAATGCCTCCCAAACCGGGCCAAGGCATTGATTACAAGAATAAAGTGAAAAATTGTTATGGAACTTGTTCATTCAAAATCAGAGTAAAAATTACAAAGGACTAAGTATCTTGTTGGCTGGATCTTGTTGCTGCTGCCCTTGCTGCTCAGCTTGATCGAAGACCTGATCTTGAGTAACTTCATTCTCTTCATCCTCTTCCATTTCCTCAGCTTCATCAAGCTCCTTGAGGATTGTGTTGAAGTTTATTGGCTCGATGGGAGGGGCGACCCATGGCTTTGCACCATCTTCATTATCTTCTTTGAGCTATCACGACGGATCGTTATCGTTGAAGGGCACCGGTGGATGGCCAACTCGAGCATTCATATCATATTGCTCTTGAAGCCCACTTAGCTAGCTTGCTAACGAGGCATGTCGACGAGAGGATCCTGATAGCTCTCGGGCCATGTGTTGGCGCCCAACATCATAGAAAGCCTTAGCTCGGCTAAATATGATGTCGTAGCACTCCTCTTGAACGCCTCCACGGCAGCCATCGCCCTAGCCTGGGCCTCCTCCTCCCACTTGGTCTGAGCTACCTTATGGTCCTCACTCATTTGAATCATACGACCGTTACGATCTTGGACCATCTTAGTCAGCTCCCCATTCTCGCTCTCCAGTTTATTTTTCTCAAGTTTGGCCGCCACGGCTTCTCCCTTCAGCAAATTGACTTGCTCTCGTAAAGGAGCGAGCTCCGCCTTAGCAGCATTGAGGTCGGCCAGCGCTCCATCCCTAGCCTTCACAGCATCAGTGTGAATAGCCTTCAGGGCATCGTAGGCAGAGTCGGAGTCCACCAATTTTTCCCTCAGCTCGGAGACCTCAGTAGCCTTCCTAGCGTATTGGGTAGTGGCAATCTTCTCTCTTTCTACAGCAGCCCTCCAGCTGCTTTTGGCCTGCTCGACCAGAGCGAGACACTGCAAAAACAGAAAGAAAAGGGTCAGTTCGACAAGCAGATATCGAAAGTACAGCGATAAAAAATACGATGACCAAAAAGAAAAGGACCAATTAAAGAAAGGGTTACCTCGGAGTGAAGTAGGCCGGACCTATCTGTAAACTCCTCCGGAGTGAGTCCCTCTTCAGCAAAATGGGCCAGGAGATCCCTGCTCGCTTCCCTTCTGAAAACAGCCTGCCCCAATCCCAACTCAGGGTATTGGCGGCTCATAACGTCGACCCCTTCAAAAGGGGGAACTTTACACAGCCTCTCTACCAAGGCTTGTTACCTGGGGATCTTGGAGTGGAGGATTGTCCGAGGAAGAGACGGCCTGGCCTTGATCGACCCTCGACCTTTTTCTTTGTCGGGTGGAGAGGGGGAGAGAATCTTCATCATCTTTTGGCTTGACATTGTCGAGCTCCAAGTCAACAAAATTTTAGGGACTAGCCCTATCTGGTTCATGACGGGGACTAGAGCCCGACATTTGCTCGGTTGAATGGTCGACCTCTTCCTCAGCTCCAACTAGTGGGATTTCAGGAGCATGCTCGATGGGCTTCAGTGGCCCTGACCCATCGATAGGGACCATCCCTATACCTGCCTTGGGGAGTAGCTTGTTACGATCCTCAGCTTCCTTTTCTCTGCTGGCCCGAGCATTGGCAGCTCCATGGGCTTTCTTGCTCTTCCTCTTGTCGCTCATACTTACTATGTGGTCCATATTTGCTTCTTGCTCGGGGGTGAGAACTGCACGATCAACAAGGAAACAATTAGTACACAAAAAGTATGCGAGTAAAAAGTTACGAGTAAAAGAAAAGGCGAGTAAACACTTAACCGCCAAAGTGAGGGATATGTCTGCAATGGTTAATCGTCTTCTTATAAGGTGACATTGGCACTCAAATCTCTCTCTCTCTCTCATGTATGACCCAATCAGGCTACCTAAGGCTTTAGATGATTGGTACAAGGAGAGCCATCTCTCCATCACCCCCAACATCATGCCGGACTGTATAAAATAGTCCTTGTCCGACCCAAGAACGGACCAACATATTGTGCTCCTCCGAGCTACCAAGGTCAGCCTGTGAGCAAGCTCATCGCTCCAGTCCGGGACCCAGTAGTCCTCCTCTTTCATTTCCTTTGTTCCCATTTCTGGCAGAGGGAATGCCCACCCTTTCCTACTTTCAACCAAGATCAAATGGGAGTTTCACCCAGATACCTTGTCAGGCAAATTCACAAATAACTTGGGGGCTTTGGCCTTGGCCGGAGTACTGATTCCTAAGGTTTTATCATTAACTACTACCTTAAAAAACCTCCTAAACACATTCATGCAAGGCTCGTATCCCACGAACCTGCAGACCATAGCAAAACACACTAAAACCCTCATAGTGTTAGCTCCCAACTGATAGGGACAGCGACCAAGCACTCCAAGAACTCACAGATAAATGGGTCGAGGGGGAGGCGTAGCCCGGCCTCGAACTGGCCATAGTAGAAAGCCACCCTGGCTAGATTCAGAGCCCAATGTGACCACGATCGGGCCTTCCTTTGCTTCTCCGTAAAATGGGTTAGACGGAAATCCTCCCGGGAGACCTCAAAGAAGTCATGGAGGATCTGGATCCTTGAATCAACATTCTTTTTGCCGACTGACGTCCTGGGGGCCACGTATCCTCTCTCGTTACGGCCTTGAACGACCGTCGAGTAGAAGGCATCTACAATGTTGCCGGAGGAGGAGCTCGATGAGCATTGATCCGCCATATCTACAGAAGAAGAAGAAACAGGGGAATCAGTCCTAGTTGAAGACTCATCCGAACTACCTAACGGCGACCTAGATTCCCCTGGGAATTCTAACCTTTCTCTAGGAAAGGGGGGTTTATTGGTTTTGATATAGAAGATTATGGAGTGGTCAATCAACTTATTAAAGATACGAAAGCGGACAATCAGTGGATTGTCCACCTCCAGGTCTCCCATACTTTTACCAGCTGGGAAATCTACGATGCTGGTATACAACCCCCACCGTTTCAAAATAGAGATACACTCATATCTAGTCATCTCCTTCCATGGGCCCTCTAACCGTTTATAAACCCTAAGATTTCGAGAGTTATACCAATATCTAACACCTGGTTCATATCCAAAGGTCCTAGCTATGGCGGAATCGAGGAAAAGCTTGAAATTGATTCTAAAATTACAGAGGAATCGAAGGGTACCTTAGTTAATTCGAAGAAGGGGAGATTGAAAACGAATGGAAAACTTGGTTGCACTGGGAGATCGAAAGCTCCTTGCCTTTTTGTTCTCGCTGAAGGTTTTTGAAAATTTGGGAATTGTAAAGTTGGAAAAGGAAAAGGATTTGGCTTTTTATACTTATCCCAATCCTTTCCTGAATTGGAAAGGTTTAGGGGCACAACGGGTAACTCCGCCAATTAATGCCAGCAACGTTTCCCAAGACGAATGTCTAAACGCCGTACCGTGTAATCATCACAGGATTATGGCGCTTCAACGCATCCAACCATCGAAAAGCCAATGGTCGAGATCAAGCCACGTCAACTCAATCGACCATCCAACAATGTCGACCATCTAAATACGAGCTACTTAAGGTTTCACAAATTTTTCATAACTTCTTGGTCGACAAAGTCAACTTAAAAAGTTGGGGGCCACTGAACGGAATAAAAGTGATGACCCAGGCCCAACAGATCAAGCCCAACATTTCTGTCACCAATCTACTCTACTATTGAATGGGCCGACCCAATTGCTACACTGCCAACGGCCGAGCAACGATCAATGACCTAGCTCATTGTCCGACCATCATTGATCCCGACCTAGCTTCGTCCGACATACGATCATATACTTGTGCAATCTATACATATATAAAGGCAAGGCTGAAGTGCCCTCAACAAAATTTTCCCTCCAAAAATTGATGCATTAATTTTTTTCCTTTGATGCATTAAATGCAGTCTCATTAACAAAGCTTTATGTTGCATCATCCTATTACTTCAAATTAATAACAAAGCTTTATGTTGCATCATCCTATTACTTCAAATTAATACAATCGCTTATCTTTTTCACACAACTCAAATTCTTTTCTCTTTCCTCCTACGCTTCCTCCTTCCTTTCTTGCACAAAATATATTCAATACTTTTCGTCAATTTTTTTTTTTTTTTTCACTTTGGCAATTAGCAATAAAACCCGTTTTGCCACTCCTTCCTTTTTTATCCAACAATTCATATATTAATAATTAGATTTATTTGTGATAGGATAATAAATACATAAAAACTTAATATAAAATAACTATTTTCGCTACATTATTTTTTTCTTCAGATTTTAATAATGTTTTTGCTAAAAAATAATAAATTATTTTGTATAATAAAGAAAAATCAAATTCAATAGTAATAATTTTTAAAATTTTAATTATTATCCGTTAAATGTCACAATTTTTGGCCGTGCAATTAACGCACGAGTGTTAGAATAGTTCATATAAAGCCAAGTCACAAAGTCAGGTCGCCCTTGACTATTCAGTCGACCTCGACCTATGAACACGTGCGCCGACCCATGTCGTTATTTGTAATCGCCTCCTACTTTTTCGGAGTCAGTTACGCCAGGATTATCTCCGTGATCCTAGGGATTCAACGTGATCCTATTTCAACACTATAAATACCCTACATCATCCAACGTGAACGGGTAAAGTCTTATTTGCTATTTGAGTATTTCTTTATTCAATTCAGTTTATAAGCACAAATACACGTTATCTCATCATCACGTCAGAGGGTCTTAGCCGGAGATCAACCCGGCTAGTCGTGTGTTCGTGATTTCAGGTCTATTAGCTGAAGATCGCCTGGCTAATTCTTTGGTGAGGCGATACGGGCCAGTTTCACGTCATCAATAACATTTCATTTTCTTCTACTTTTGGGAGAATTGTATAGGAAAGAAATGCTCAAAAAAATTCCTTCCCTTTTCCTTCAATTCCTTTCTTTTTCCTTCAATTCTTTCCTTAAAATAATCTTGAAAACAAATTTAGGAAAGAAATTATTTTAGATTTTTTTCTTTAATTTTCCCGCTTTTAAAACTCCACTTAAACTCTGTCCCTATGTCGGCAACTTTGCAGCCATATGAACAAAGCAGCCGACTTCTTGACTCCTTAGTGGCATAATACAGTGTACAGTAGTTTTCAGTGTTAAGCAAGAACAGAGATGGGTACCATTACAAAAGTAATTGGAAGTTACAAAATTAATTCAACGAAAATTCAAGCCCCAATCCCTACAATTTTTCCTTGAAATTTTGGTTTTCTTGGCTCTCATGGTTATGAATATTGTGAAATAGAGATTTCGTGCGGAAAGTAATTGAACCGGCATCAATGTTGGGGGCTTATCTTCTGTTCATCGGCTTCGTTCTTGGGGCGCTGACAATTATTGGGTTTGAAGTTGCCGGAATCCTTTTTTTACTACGCCGATTAAATCGAAAAGCTGAACGACAAGAAACCCTGATCGCTGCAGAATCACGCTCTTCGGGAGGAAACGACCTTGATTTCTCTTTCCTCCACAATCAGGTTTGAATTCCTTGTTTTTTTGTGCTACTTAAGGGTCTGTAGTATAAAATGCATTGATCATTGTTGTGTGTGATGATTTGTTTGAAAATGATTAGTTTTAGTGATTGTTTATTATGGAATGAAGCTCAATTATGTTTTGTTTTATGAACTTAATTTTTATTTAAATAGCATGAAATGGAACAAGCATCATTGGGTAACGAACAAGAATCATTCGTGTTATGGAAGGAATTTGGTTCTAAAATAGCACGAAACGGAATGAGCATTATTGTTTTTTTTTTCTTGACGATGTCCCAGCCAAGAGGAAAGGAGAGAGATCGAACCCTAGAGCTCACAGAGAGCGTGACTTGGCTTTTACGACTTAGCCACTCCTTTGGAGATGGTATGTGCATTATTGGGTAAAACAACTGAGCGTTGCTCTCTCTTGGAGCAATTGTGGTTTTAATAAACTGTGATTGGCTTCTGCTTTGTGAATGAAGTTGCTATGAGGGTTTTGGAAAATTGGGTAGTTTTGTTGAGACTTGAACTGTGTGTGAATAGGAAGTGTTTTGCTTCTTGTTGAGGCTTTGAAAGTCTCTTAAATTATCCGATTCATCAGTAACATGGAATAATGCAGCTTATTGGATTGTAATCCGATTCCATCTCAGTGACTTATTCCAGCTTTTCAAATTATTTTCTGGATGGGATTCACCATCTTTAATTCCTTTCTAATGACTCCAAATTGACATCACATATCTTCGCCTGAGACCAAGGTTATTGGCATTAATACGAGCCCCCACTTTATTCATAGAAGGTAGTCCCCATGTAGATAAACAATGTTTTGCTAATCATTGAGCTGTCTACTTCATATCATTATTTATTGAATTAGTTGTTTGTGATGAGTTCTTAGGGATTATCTGCATATCGATACTCTTAATAAAGTGGGAGAGGGGTTGTCTTTTTTCATACCGAGGCATCTCTTGTGGGATAAAGTGGTTTCTTTAGCTTCTCTTTGGTCATATGCTGATGGTGGCTTTAGGGGGTTGTCTTTTAATGATTTGAAAGAGATTGGAATGCTGCTATTTCCTTGTATAGTATTCATGTATTTTTTTTTTTTTTTGTGTGGATGGATCTCTTGTTCATCTGATTGTAGATTGACCTTCTCTTTAATATAATTGCTTTTTTCCTATCAAAAAATAAAATATAAAAATAAAGTGGGAGAGGGGGATCTGAAGCTGTCACACTTTTTCCCTTCTCCATTTTACCCTTTGATTTGATTGTAATTAATTATCACTCTAATTATACTACCCCTCCACCCTCATACTTTGAACCTTAACTACCATACAATTTAGAAAACATAAAATATTATAATGGGTGTCACAATACTAGAATTAAAAATTGGCCCTTTTTTTTACTTTCCATTTGACAATTCATGTTAAAGTCTTTGGTACTTACTTTTTCGAGGAGGTCCATGCGGCTTCTTGAAAAGGGGAGATGTTGTTAGAAATGGGTACCAGGCGGCTTCTTGCAAGAAAAATTTACAAAGAATTGAAAAAAAAAGAAACAAGAAAAGAAACTAATGACCAACAATCCATTTAAATTGAGTGGATAGAAATTAAAATTCTAATAGAAGAAAAGAATTAATACAAATTCATCAATACATTACAAGAAAATATTCACAAGTAAAATAGTTGCTCGTGCACCTTTTCTGATATTCTACCAGTTTGTTGTTAGTATGTGGGGGTTTCATTGTGGTGCGTTAATGATAATGAAGATGAAATCAAGGTGATGCAAAGGACATGAGACAATCAAGCACTGGGATAGCTTGTAAGGAGCTATTCTAGCTTTGCCAGAGGTTTTGAGTTTGAGCCCTGGATATGCAGCCAGACTTGGTAGGGAGAGCTTTACCGTTTATGTGGTCCTTCCCGGCTCGAATCCTTGTATTGAATGATCAACCCAAGAAAAATAAAGAAAAATAGAAGGTGAGGGTCTGCGTTATGGTTTCAAACATCCATTGTACCTCGCAGAAATCAAATCATAAAATGTTTGCTGAAGTGTCTGCCTCATTCCTAGCACTTTCTGTGCTCTTCATCAAAAATTTATTCTTATTGCTGTCGGTTTTGTTGTAATTATTTCTACTCAAAGAGCTTTAGCTTTCAGAGGTCTCAGTGGCATGAAGGAACTATATTTTGCTTCTTTCACCTTTTTTTTTGTGGCGCAACTAAATACGTTTTGCCTCGTCAATCAGTCAATCCAACCAATAAAATCTATACCATGCTTGTATTCACAAGGGATCCCAACATCTTGTTCAAATCGATTACAAAACGTTTTTATTTAATTGAAATTGAGATTTTGACCAAGCATCTTCAATGACAAGTTCAACTGGATGCTAGCCATTATCCTTCAACACGAGTGAATTAACTCATATATTTGAGGTGGATTCCACCGAGCTTGTGTTGAACTTGATCGACACCTGAACTCCATGATTCATTTCAGTTCATAAATGTAAAATTTGAAAAAATGAAAATAAAACTTTCATCTTGTTTTTCCTTTCCTTTCGAAATAACACTTGATGAAAAGTATTGCAGCATATGCTCCTCACTTGGCATGCTAAGGTGGGTGTTTTAGGACTGCCATTCTTATTGGATCTAATAGAAAAATGGGAATACCATCATGAAAGCTGATCTTCAGGTCCTTGTTGGAGGGGAGGAAGCTTAGATATCAACCAACATGCATACCAACAAAGTGTGGTGATTAGCAGCGATTGGAATGCAGTGCTTTATTAAATTACTTTAATCCAGAAAACTATAAATTTCTTTCATAAAAAGTGAAAGAAAGCTTTTCAATTGAGCGAGACATTTGTCAACAGTTCTTCTTCATGGATGGTTTGATGCATTTGCAACTAGAGCTGCTGGAACATTATGAAGTTTGCTTGTGGTTGTGCTAGTCGATTCTTTCCCTGTTACAAGCTGGTTTTGTGATGGATCGCGTCTCGGGACTTCGGGCTGCTGGAAAAGAGGATTTGCGACAGCTTGACTTAGCTATGTTGCTAGTAGAAAAATGACTGGAAAAATAAAAGGAAAAGACAATGTCTAAAGATGTAATAGTAGGATTATTTTTTTAGAATTCCCCAAACTCCTTGATCCTTTATTTTCTTCAAACTTAGATGTCTATTCCTTTATTCATCCAGCCTTTAATAGGCTCTACAAAATTTGAAAACTTAATAATTACAATTCAGATCGAAAGGAAAATGCAATGCATAAATTGCACCTAAATCTGAATCTATGAGCAGTCAAAAAGCTTTGATTGTTGTTTAATTTGCCGGCTTTTGGCTTTCCATCTAACTTTGACCTTTCTGACTTGTGCATGCATCATTACTCCCTCCGTTGAGATCAAGCTTGCCCTCAAGCTTGAAGTTAGGGAAATGAAGTCAGTACTCATCGAAATTCTCCCACACAGCTTTATCATTTACATGTCTATTCGGTAATTTATGCAAATGTGCCAAGAGTTTTCACTTTTGGAAACCAACAATACTGGGGCAGAGAACGGGCTTTGATTTCGCTGGATTTGTCCCATCTTGAGCATCTCTGATCATTTTTTTTCTAGTTCATCCTTTTGTGTCGGAGGCAATGTGTTGGATTCAGCAAAAATGGAGGCAAAACAGCTCAAAAACTCTGATTGCTCATTAGAGATTGGAGGATGCACAAGGTGGGAGAAGAGGTTGGCAGCTCCTACCTTGTCGTTATCTTCCATCTTGAAGTAAAATAATTTGTTGCATTTATGCCCGGAGACAAAGGTTTCGTCACAATTGTAACAAAGACCTTTAATGAACCTTTCTGTGGCTTCTTCTATGGATAGCTGCTTTATATGTGAGGGAAAAGTTGTGCTTATCGGAGAAGGATCTTTTGCTGCTTGGAGTCGAGTTGTGGGTGGTGGTGGTAAGTTTGGGGACATTGGAAGCATATGCGATTATTTAAATGGATTTGCACCTCTTGGGGCACCAAATCGATAATGCAAAAATCCCGCAACGCTCCCCAGAAAGATGAGGCTCATCTTGGCGTAAGTGGTGATACCATAATTGAGCATCTCCAGCTAGATAGTATGCAGCCGTTGAGACTTGTCTTGCCCGTAGTGTATTCTGGTTCATGAAGAAAAGCTCACAATGATGTAGTCAACTGAGTGGATCCTCTATCACGGAGAAAAGGGGAAACTCCAATCGTTGTCCTTGGTTATTAAAGGCAGCAGAATCCATGGTGCAATGTGTGGACGATATCCGTTGATCAAACAGCTGAACTTGTTTCTTCGGTCGGTGGTTTGCATTTGTCTTCAAGCAGTTGGCCCACCATCGCTTTTAGACGGCTGATGGATTCCTTCAAGTTGGAAATTTCTTCCTTCGATGCAAAAGAATTGCCCATGACGCCGGCAATAGAACCAATGTTACAAGTTGATTTTGTGATGGATCGCGTCACGGGACTTAGGGCTGCTGGAAAAGAGGATTTGCGACAGCTTGACTAAGCTATTTTGCTAGTAGAAAAATGACTGGAACAATAAAAGGAAAGACAATGTCTAAAGATGTAAAAGTAGGAATTTTTTATTGAGAATTCCCCAAACTCCCTGTTCCTTTCTTTTCTTCAAACTTGGATGCCTATTCCTTTATTCATCTTGCCTTTTATAGGCTCTACAGATTTTGAAAACTTAATAACTACAATTCAGATTGAAAGGGAAATGCAATGTATAACTTGCACCTAAATCTGAATCTGCAAGAGCAGTCAAAAAGAGAATTGATTGTTGTTTCATTTGCCTGGCTTCTGGCTTTCTATCTCACTTTGACCTTACTGACTTGTGCATGCATCACTCCCCTAATCCTTTACCTTTTTTGATGAATACGTTGTTTCTGTAATAGAGTCCAAGCTTCCGCTTTAATATTAGAAAGCTGGATACAAAATTAGATTAGGGCATTCATGCGGACTTGCTTAATAAACTCAACACTCCAAATTGGTGTGTGAACTATGTCTTTTGACTAATATCATGAGCATCTGTTCCTCCGTCATAGTGGCTCAATATCTTGCAATTAGTTGTTTGAGGTGACTTGTAAGAAATGGATGAATCCTGATTCAGTGGGTTCATTTATGGATTCATTTCTTGAGATGCACTTACAAGGCTTCTGAAGAGACGGAGATTTGAATCTTATGTGGGATCTTTGCTGTTCATTGGGTCATTAAGTGTTTTCTCGTTCTGAAATGCCGGATATTAGGAAGGGATGCTTTGTATTGAAATGTGTGGTGTTCTTGGGAGTTTTTGAACTGAATTGCCAGGATTTTTGAATAGGAGAGTGTACTCTTTTAACTTTTTTCGGGATCTTCTGTTCTTTTGTGGCAAGCACTTTGGGGTTCCGATGGGACTGCCTTTCTCGAAATTGCATGGGATTGGAGAGTAGCCATTTAACATTTTTTTTGCCTTCAGCTTTCTAGCTAGTTCTTTCCTTTGACTTTTGGAATAATATATCATAAATGTTGTCAAGTTATGCATTAGTTTGAAATTAGTTATGTAATCCCTCCTCATTATTAAGAGAAAACTCATACTTTATGTTTTGCCCAGGGGTTTGTTTGGGTCTTAGCGAAAGTTCCCCAGACACTTACAGACAAAGGAGCAAAACAGCTAAACCGAAAAGAAAGACATCTTGGAAGTTACACCTGTCAGAAAATATGCAAGAATCAAGGATCAGTCTCTTATGCTTTCAGAAGCAGATGGTTCCCACACAGAAATTCTACTAAAGGGTTGTAGTATTTTAGCTGTTTCTGCTACAAGCTTGTCCTCCAGAAAATGGTTACGTATTTCCTCATTCTTTTACTTTCTTCTATGGTTATTTTAACTTAAATTGTCCTATATTCATATAGGTTAGAAATGAATACTGCTTCCCATCTGAATTTAAATGTTATAGCGTCTTAGTATCAATTATCCCATCATTGGTTCAGTTATTTTTTCTTTTTCCTCCTTAGATCTTTTAGGAGATTCTTATCTAACTGCCATTAACAGTGACAGTTTTTTTTTTTCAAAAAGTGACTAGCCCTCTTCACATTCTTTAGGAAATGCTATGAAGGATCTGGTTCATGAGGTATAATAAACAGATTACCGATTCCTAAAGCAACCTCCTCCTTAGGCCTTCACACATTGGCCAAGGCCACCAGATGATTTTAGTGCCCTCCCACTCCCCCCCTCCCAAAGAATAATTAATAAAAAAAAATCTCATAATACCCTTCAACCTATGCACAATCCCCATAGGTATCTTAAAGAGAAACACACGTTGATTCAGAATGCTAGCACGACATTGACTCATTCAAGGCAAGCCTACCCCCCAAAAAAAACATGTACGCTTCCACCCATCTAACTACTTAAGACATCTTCTATATAACATGATCCAGATGGAAGACGGTTAGAGGCTTCCCCCTAGAGATCATTCAAAATCGTAACTACTCCCTTTGTCCCTAAATGAGTGTCCATTTTCCTAAAATATTGTTCCTAGATGAGTGTCCATTTACTAGGAAGTTACTAAATTCAACTTTAACAAATATTATATTCCAATGCGTACTTGCAATACTGTCAGTCTATAAGGTGGATAGTAAGGATAAATATTTGCTACTAAAATTGGGTAAAGTTCAAATAGACTGTCTCGACCTTTTCCTACAACACTATTTACACATTTACTGCACTCCTCATGCTGAGGTATAGATGTCAACCATGGAAAGCTTGTTACAAGTGCAACTGATCTTGGGGTCGCCAAAACCTTCGTAAATATATGATCTAATTGGACCTCAGTACATAAGCAGCAGAAAGGACAGTTTCTTATATTTGCTCAAAAATGAAATGATAGTCTAGCTCTTTCTTGGGTCTTTTACTTTTGGTGTGATATGAATAGCACACATCATCTTCATAGATTTTGAGCTATACTACTTGCAGAGTGAGATGCGAAATCTTCCATCATGACTCTGATTATCCATTTTATTTTCTATTGTCACAGGGCTAAAAGATTCCCGATTAAAGTGGAGAGCAAGAGATCAGAAGTATACCGTGGAAGTCGCTGTCTTCACATGTACTTTGAGACATCTTGGGAGAAAGAGTCATGGTGTAATGCCCTCCGTCTAGCTTCCTGCGATGACAACAAAAAACTTGTGGGGTTTTCCATGTTGCGCTCTGAGTTTCACAGTTACCTGACATCTTTAAACGTAGAATATCCTTCGTTTTTGAAACCTTCTATAGGTTATAACCCAGAGATAATGGAGAAGTCAATTAAAATTGATGGTTCTTCATCGAAGGTTCGTCATTTTCTGAAGAAACTTAAGAAGGGTTCTAAGAGTAACCCGAGAAGTCAAACTGGCCTTTGATTTCAGGCTGTGAAGAAAGAAAGATCAGTGAAAAATCTTGGCCAGTCGAAGAGACAGTATCAGCTGGTGGCTCATCTAAACTTGCACAAACAAGAAAAGCACCTAATCATGCCGTGGAAGAGAATATCGTCTCGTCACAATCAGCGGCATTTCCTCACTTGGGAAGCAGAAGTAATTTATCTGTTAGTTCTGATACAGACTCTATTGATAAGATAACAAGTGATGAAGGAACACTATGTTGGAACTTGTTAATATTCCGGCTATTTTTTGATGCCAAAAGCAATGCTGAAATCAAAAGTTCTGTGCAAGCACGAACTCAGGTTTGTTATCTCATATTAGTTTTGCGAGATTAAGTAATTATGTGCATCTTGTACTCAAGGTTGCATGTCATATATGTGACAATTCATGTTAGCCGACCCCAAATCATTTTGGGACTAAGGCTTTGTTGTTGTTGCTGTTATAGTTTCAGTTTTCCTGTGATGACTGCAGTAGAACAAAACTGAACAATGCAACTACAGGTTTTGTTTGTATGTTATCGTTTTTTTCCGACAATCATGGCTAAACCTGAAACTTAATGTGAATTGGTCTTCCCAGGGAACACAATGACTAGAATACTTGAAATTTTTAAGTGACTTGAATTTTTTTCTTGAAATCAACAAAGTTACACCATTATGTTACACATAATTTAAAGCAACGAAAACAAGGCTTTAGGCATGCTATGAAATCATTTTAATAGTATGGTTGAATACACGTGGATATGTTAGTATATTTATGCAATTATAAACTCTAATATATGATTCTTTATGTAATAGAGAGCATTGTCCAACATGCGGATCCCCACTTACATTGCTGAAGTGACCTGCACCAGTGTGGATCTTGGGAACCTTCCTCCATATATTCATGGAATGCGGGTTCTTCCCTCAGATATGGATGAAGTAGTTGCCTTGGAAATTGACCTTGAATATTCTGGCGGCTTGATGTTAAATATTGAAACGAGGCTCGAAGTTTGCGAACTAGATTTCCCAGAAAGTGTGGGTACAAGTTTAGACTCAAGCTCAGTGGAGAATGTCACATCAGATATTTTCGAAGGTTTCAAGTACTTCGGGAACCAACTTATACTTAATGAAGGAATGGTTGATGGCGTAGATTCGAAAGATGATGACACTGCTAAACTGGGTAGGTACTCTAAATTTATTTACTAAACTTATTTGCAATTACGTCTTGCAGTTTTTCAGTTTATGCACAATTTAGACTCAAAATTATCCATCATCCCTGTTTGCAGTAGTTGTATTAGATTTTGTGTTGATGTTTGTGCTTGTAATTGAGGGCGAGCCTTGGCGCAACGGTTAAGTTGCTCCTTTGGTGACCATAAGGTCACGGGTTCGAACCTTGGCGAACAGCCTCTTGGCAATTGTCAGGGAAAGGCTCTAGCAAATGGTTCCCTCTCCCAACCCCCGCAAGGCGGGGAGCGCTTGGCGCACCGGGGTTTGCCCTTTTGCCCCCTTTTGTGCTTGTAATTACATGTGGGTGTGGATAGCTTTTAGGCAACCTTCTATATATGATTATAAGCAAAGATACCAAGCGAATGTTCCCAGATGACAAATTGACAATCTATGAAAGTACTTCCATGTTTTGAGGTTTAAAGTTATTTGTGGTTTGAATGTTGACAAAACTGATAAGGCTGTCTAAGTAGCAAATGGATAATAAAAAAGCTTCACAAAATAACATGTACTCCGATCACTCCTAACAAAAAGTCCAATATTTGACTTTCTAGGTCAACTTAATTAGACTTTTTGGTCAAGTTAATTAGATCTTGACTAAAGATTGACAAAAAGTTAAACACCCCCTCCCCCCGTCCAAAATAAGAGTCCCCTTTGATCTTGCACACAATTTTGGGTAGAGCATTTGACTCTATTGTTAAATGTATGGACTAAAGGTAAAAATGTGATTTTTCTTGGTCTAAAAGGTTGGGCTACCATGGATGTGGGTGTTCACTAAGGGTAAAAATATGTAAGGTTTTATGCCTAAGATTGAATGTTTTGGAAGGGGCGGACATCCTAAAAAGGAACAAGTGATTTTTATTTTTGGACAGATGGAGTATTTGTTACTACAGAGCGTCAAAAGTAGCAATCTGTAGTATTGTAAATGTATACTCCCTCCGTCCTATAGAACCTTACCCACTTTGCCATTTTGGGCATCCCATTGGTAAGTCACCCTTCTTGAAAAGGAAATTTTATATTACTTCTTTATTAATGGAACTCACTTGTCGTACTCACAACAACCATCCACTTAATATTATCTACCCAATTTCCTCTCATACCCACTCATAACATCTACATTATAACATTATTCTTTAATTCCTGTTTCCAATAGTAAATGGGTAAGGTTCTATGAGACGGATATGCTAAATTTTGATTCCGTTTTATTTCCTTCTATACTCTTGTTGCTTACAGACTATATCCTTGTCATTCCCTGTCTCTTGTTATCTTTGCTGTCAGATATAGCTTTCCCAAGCAAGAAAGCTCCTCTTTTTCCAGCATCAGGTAGTAGTACCCAATGAAGTTAGCCAAAGGCATTTGTGACCAAATGGTTTCTCGAATGCTTCTCCAACTTTCAAATAAACCAATGGTGTTGGCGGACATAGAGGCTTACTGGAGCTATATCTTAATTGACTGAAAGCACTCTCACCCATTAGAACTCCTGCTCTTCTTGACCTTCAGGATACTTCTACTATGTTGTGGCTTGCGTAGATGAAGTCGATTGTCTTTTAAGACGTACTTTAGCCTGGAAAACTGACTAGAAAGTATCAACAAATTTCTTGACACTCAATACTGAAAGTTTGGCCCATAGTTACCGGGTACGCTATTTCCCCATTGTCCCACGTCCCGAATCGCGCACCTGAAATGGGTCGTTTACGTACCATTCTCACAGGTACGCGACCCAAATCTCCTCGTCCCAGATTTTTTTTTTAAAAAAAGGTAGAAATTGACCTTTCGCCGTCGGTTAATCGAATATCATCCGGGTCCTTTCGGGCTTTGCTGAAGTTGAGAGCCCTTCGATGTTTGTCGATCCAATGTTTGACTTGAAGTGGAAAGCCTTTCAATCTTAGTTGGAATTGAAGTCGCGGACTACATGGATAGGGAAATAGTCGCGATTGCTAAGGAGGGGAGAAGTGAGGAGATGCGGACTCGGAAGAAGAGTCGTGGATAGGGATGAAGAAGTTTCATGGATTTGGGAGAACGGGCGACGCAAAGTGTAATTGAATGGGACTCGGCGTACAAAATGATGCCTAGAGGGCAGCTATTTTCACCCTCAAAATATATACACACATCCATTAATTGTACAACACTTTTAAAGGTGGGTGCGTTTGAAGATTTAAAGAGTGTAAGCATCAATTGTTTTTAATATATATATATATATTGCGTTCCCAATAAAGCGTACCACATTCCCAATTGGCGTACCGACTAATCCTACTTCTAACGTACCCAAAATTTAAAAAGTCTCGTTCCTCGTTCCCGTCCCGCGTTCCAAAACGTCCCACGTTCCTGGTAATTATGGCTTGGCCGACATGTACATAGTGTCTAGGTCCAACTATAAGACTTGCATATCTCTCTCCGATATGCATTGTTTGCATTCCTCACCTTCGGGCGCCGTACTACAAATTCATTAATTAACGGGCGAGCCTTTTCGGATCTTGGAGGGAGGGCAACGCCAACTTCCTCTTAATCTTAGATTTCGTCCCAATTTCTAACAAGAAGCAATCTTCCCTATAGGATTCTTTAATTGAAGATCAGCCTTCAATTTAACTCTTTCAATCAATTCAGATAACTTCATACTCCCCCGTTCCGTTTGAAGCTTCACCATTTTTTGTGGGCACAAAAATTAACAAACATTTTTATATTCAAAAGTGTTGCAAGTGGGAAAGGGGTTGTGAGTGGAATAAGTGAATGAGATTTACAAGTGGGCCCCACAATTCAACAATTTAAGTGTGTGAGTATGACAAGTGGGGTATGTATAATATAATAATAATAAACTTTTTCCATTTTAGGAAAGGTGAAGCTTTAAATGGGACGCCCATTTGGGTAAAAATTGAAGCTTCAAATGGGACATAGGGAGTACATTCCATGAGATGATCTTCCTGGAGAATACGTAACAAATCCCTCCTAGTTGGACTTTCGCCGTATGTTACTGAGAAGTTAAGGCCAATCACTTTCTCAGCTCTTATCACTCTGACCTTTTTTCCTCCTATTTCATGATGAAACAACAACTTAAACCTTCTTTTGGGAGGAGTAATAAGCTAAATGCTTATTCTATTCACAATCGTATAATACCAAGGAAGTTGGGCCCTATAACTTCACTCTTTTAGCGGCTCCCAATGCATGGAGAAGCAACTGGAACTTCGTCTAACGAATGGTTAACAAAGTGAATCCCTTTTCTATTCACTACGGTTAAGGGACAGGCGTTCGATCTCTAAACTTTAAGTTCACTTGTCGATTTATATTTCCTTTCGCATAATCATGAGTTGGATCAGAAGAAGAATGAAAAGGCCTTTCTCTGAGCGCCCAACGTCGAATTGCATCCATGAAAAATAGAAGAAAAACTTTTGCCCTTCCACTTTGGCCTAATAAGTTTCAGAGTTTCACTTTTGTCTTGGTAGTTTTAACTTGATTCACTTGTGTCCTTCCATTATTTTTCAACAAATCACATCCAAAAGGTAACTTCCATAAAAAAAAAAGTATAACGAATTCCATCCAAAAGTTAACCTATGCACTTCACAAGGTATTATATTTATTTCTATTTAGGCGAGAATTAATGGACATTCTGAGTTAACTGCAACCAAACAATAATATACAAAGTGCAAAAGTGGAATGGGGTTAAAGATAACAGGGTAAAACTTTGGGGCGAAGTGGAGGTTGGTGAAAGATATAAGGGAAAAAGTTTTTGCCCCTGAAAAATTACAAAACACTTTAGCAGGAAAAGAAGCAAAACTAAGAGGATTAACTCGAGAAGAGATTGAGAAAGGGGTTAATGATGGAACAAATGAATTCCCTTTTCCAGTGTTACAACGGGTCCCTATTGGTTTAGGGTGAGTTTGGCATTGCTTCTGATTCTCCGAAAGTGATTATTTAAAAGTGATTTTATAAAAATCGATTATTTGTAGTAAATATTAAAATTTATAGTTATGTTTGGATAGTATATGTTCAAAACTGATTATGAAAGATAAATACCAAAAATGACCTTTATGATATGTATCTAATATAATAAATGCACGAAAGAGATAGAGGTTATTATTGTAAATATAACACAAATAATAACTTCTAAGAATCACTTTTAGCAAAAGCTGGGTCATAGTTGCTTCTACCAAAACACAGTTTTTTGCGTTTTAACAGCTTAAAACCATAATCACTATTGTTATCCAAACGCTATTAAAAGTGATTATAAGCTACAAAAAAGCACTCCCAAACTCACACTTAGTGAGCCCTATGGCAGATCCATGACTCAAGAGTGTTTCTTGTAAATGAAGTTCCAGAAAAAAATGTTTATAAGCAGAATCCTTCTCACTAATCCAATCACATCCTCATCCAATGACATCATGAGTTCCTCCATTCCAGAACAAGTAGGATTTATGGAGCTCCTCATGATGCATGACGAGTAATGAACAAATGACCACTTCCTCAGCTTCATCACAGATTATTGGTTTTGTAATTCTTGACTTGCTTACATTATTTTATTTATGTAGAAAGACGGAAGTGTTATTTTCTGTTTTGCATTTCCATTGCAGATAAGCTAAAGAGCACGATACAGGCATCACCAAATGTGTCAAAGTGGAAATCTATGTTGAATTCTGTTGCCAAGCAGGTGTCACAGGTTTGTAGAGCATATTTATGTTCTTAACTTCTTTTGATGTATTTTAACTGCAGTATGCAGGATTCCTAGAATATTTATCAGGAATAAGCATAACTTTGTTTCTGTTTGTAAAATGAGAAACAAAATGTAGAACTCATTCTCATGTGTCATTTGAGCATATTTATGTTCATAACTGTGTTTCTGTTTGTAGAGCATATTTATGTTCTTAACTTCTTTTGGTGTATCTATGGCATCATATTTTAACTGCACTATGCAGGACATTAACTTGAATGAATGCATTGCGACATTCTAAGATGTTAAATCAGCCTTGTTTCTCTATATATCCTCCACCTTCTTACAACCTTTCTTCCTTTTCAATTATTCTTCTTTTTGACAAAATAAAGTGAAATATGTAGAACTATCAAGACTTTTGACTGCCTCTTTTCGTTGCATAGCCTATCTATTTATGCGTATTCAAGTCAATGATTGAAGTTTCAGTTGATTCTGTCTCACCTCTTTGTCACATAGGGTGGGGGGGGGGAGCGTAGAGAGTGGAGGAATGAGGTACCTGGATCATTGATCTAACAACTTTACACGTTAAATATGATGTCATAGATACACCTGTGTTCTTTATTAAGGTTGAGCTGGCATGAAAATATAGGAAAAGCTCTTTAGTTTTCTAAAGTGTTGATTTTCCGCCTGAAGGTTCCCCTCTCATTGTCAATAAGGGTAGCAGCTCTTCGAGGAACACTCAGATTACATGTAAAACCTCCTCCATCTGATCAACTATGGTTCGGTTTTACATCCATGCCTCATATAGATTTTGATCTGGAATCTTCCATTGGGGATTACAAGATCTCTAGTATTGCATCGTTACTGATGAGCCGCTTTAAGGTAAGATCATTTTCTTTTATTATATCTCATACATTGGCATATGTTCCTGTTTGTGCAACTTTATTTTCATATACATCTTCGGAAGTAGTCAAGATGTCTGATTTCATGTCGATACTAGAAATGCAGTAACCCCTTAAAGATCATTTTGATAACCACCGAAAAGAAAAAAGGAAGGCCTATAGACATTATTGACATTTGACATCATACTGAAATAATGAAGCACAGACCTATACATATTCAAATTACATCCCTTGCACATTAACAATACTTTTTTTTTTTAAAGAGAAAATAAGAAGGAAAAGAACAGACGGACAGAAAGATACACACCCACGCACGCACCACACACACATATATGAGTAATGCTAGAGGCACAAAAAACTCTACAAAATTTTGGTCAGAAGTTCTTGATAGGCTGAACTATTCGTAAGTCCCAACACAATCGTAAAAACAACCACTCAATATTTTCCAAAATTTTGCGAGTTTTTTGTGCCTCTAGCATTGCTAACACATACATTGACGCACATACATATATATATATATATATATATATATATATAGACTTCCAACCTCTCTTAAATAACCAAAATGGACCTTACGAAAGGCGCCTCTCTGCTGATGCCCATAAAGAAGCCAAATTACCACCCGGTCTCATATAGAGTGCTGGGGATAGATCTTTATCATTGCTAATTTATCTTGGCAACGAACAATGCTTTGGTGAAATATCAGCTATCTTTGTAAATTGTAACTAAGATTACCAGCTAGTAGAGAGAAGTTCTGCAGATGCTGCTGGATCATCTCCATAATGAAATGTCAGTTATACAAACAGCACCTTGGTTATCACATCACGTCTTCATAAGAGTTGATCAATCAAAGTCATGCTCACCAAATAATGATGTAACTAAATAAGCCACATGCAGATTGAGAAAGTTATGTCCTACCATTAAGTTGAGCTTTGCAAGGTATCAGTAGACCCTTGTACTACAGCCACTCCCAGTTGGTCTCTCTCTCTCTCTCAAATTCATACTAGGCACTCAGGGTGTTATCTTTTATGATGTGCAAAATATGTTGTCATTATCTTCTATAATGTGGAAAAAGTGGTCATTTATGCCTTTTATTGTTGCATCATTGCATGATTGAAATAAGCAGTGTCAAAAATAAAAGTAATTATTACTCCCATCGTCCCAGAATTAATGCCGCATTTGACTTGTCAATGAGTTTAAGGAATGTGCTTTACTTGTTTGTACATTATATTATGTACAATGATAAAATTGCATTAAGATTATTTCCTAATTCGGAAGCACGACATTTTATTTGGGATGTACCGAAGAGGAAGATGTGACATTTATCATGGGACGGAGGGAGTATAAGCAGTGTAAGTTGTAGAAAACTTTCCCTGAATGTGGAGTGATTGTGCAGGCAGCTATTCGTGACACGATGGTACTTCCAAACTGTGAAAGTATTGCCATTCCATGGATGCTAGCAGAAAAGGATGACTGGATTCCACAAAAGTCAGCCCCCTTCATTAGGATTAATCAAGAATCTGCGTCTGATCCCACAACTATACATCAAATGCCCACCTCCCAACCAAGTGCAGAAGAATTACATGTGCAAGAAACTGTTAATATTAACTCCACCACATATCGAGAAAGCCCGCAAGCTAAAGAAAAGAATGAATTGACCAGCGAATCCTTGGATGAACTGAGAAGCCCTTTGTTGAAAAATGAGGAAAATTCAGAAGGGTCATCTTCCTGGTCAATGGAAGAGGAGAACCAAGATGGTCAATCAGAAAGTAAACAATGTCAATCACTATCCCGGTCATTAAATTTAGCAGAAAAGCAAAATGACAGTTTGGAAAGGGATGATGAAGCAAAAACAAAGAGAAAGGGCAGTAGAAGGGATGGTTCAGGGAAGAGGGTGGGAGAAAAACTTGAGGAAAAGAGACGTAGTATTGAAATAAAGGGAAGAAGCATGGTTGATAAGATGCGAGGCCCATGAGCATGTCCCTAAAATCACCGCTTTTTCAGGGAAAATTAGGATTCAGGTCTCGATGCAAGTATTACTTGTTTAAGATAGGAAGGACTGGACTAGTCCATGATGAATGTATTATACTGTAGTATTTGCTCTACGTACATGTACAACACGAACAAGCATCAAATGAATGACCCCTTTTTTTGAAATGCAGTACGGGTACCGGTGAAACTATCTCTTTTGTGATTCATCGAGGAGATGGGAAGCTTATTTTGCAACCTGTATCGTTTGATTATTGAATCTCCGGTAAGAGTTCAAATGATGGTCTTAGAATTATTTCGATAGAATGTCACAATGTTGTTGAGATTTGTATGGAGGAGCATAAACATAAACCTGTTAATGATATTGTTTCTGTTGACCAATTTGTGGGTGGTGAAAATGTATTTTTGTATATACACATTGTTAAATTGAATTAAACAAAAACTTATTACTCCAATTCTTTGATTTCTCAAACAAATACACATTGTTAAATTATCCAAACCCCCTAACGACATCTAAAATCACAAAACTTAATGAAAGTTACCATAAGAAATGCCTTAATTTGTATGTTAGAGCTAATGTGCATTAGTTGGATAGAGTTAAACATGCCACATAACCTATGTTGTCATTACAACACAATTTGTTACCCTAATTTTATTTTAACATAATAATCACTTTAACCTTCATTAGGTTTCATTAGATTTTATTAATGATTTGGATGTCGTTAGGGGATTTTGGTAAAATGAATGCGTATTTAAAGTAAGATGGTTAAAACTGCTAAAACAAATGTATGGATGGTTAAAACCATAGCTTGAAAAAGTACAGTGATTCAAAATGTCGATGTGTTCAAGTTAAATATGTTCAAGTTAAACACGCAATTGCCAACTGCGTTTTCACTTTTTCCTAAAATTATTATTTATTTTCAAAATCATTTTTATTAAATTATGGAGAAAAAAAATATTAAGTCACCAACAAAAACTTGAAGGAGACTAAAAAAAACTTTAGATAAGAGAAGTTTCCTATGCTATTGACTTTACAACTTCAGAATCTCCTATCCACCCTTCTTTTATTCTTCTTTCTAGCAAATTAAAAAAAATGAGACAACAACAAATAAATATATGAAGATATATAGGGAGTTAAAAACAATTAGCATTAACCTTGAAAATTAATACCACATTATTACATAGTTGTTATAATCCTCCTCTAGCTTAATTAGATAATTCATCACAAATTAAATGTGTAATTCAATAGGAGAATTAACGCACTTTATTTTGTAACAACCGACTTTTATGCGTCAATAAATTTCTTTAAGAAATTTCAATTGGTGTTAATTATTCATAAACTCAAAGGTCACACTTTGATTTCCATTTCAACTATTGAAAATCAATTTCTCATTCACATTAATGCACAATTGATGTGGTGGATTTCATTATATGCAATTTCCTATTTTCCTAGACATATTATCCTTGCTTTGTTGTATTTAGTTTAGATTTTATGTAATTTTGGATAATATATTAAAGCGAGGTGTTAGTGAGAGTTATTGTAATTCGAGGGTATTTCAGTTGTTTTATTTCATATCCGGATGTAATACTCTCGAGGAGCCAAAGTCAAGTCCAAAAAGTCAAGATTATGAAGCGGAGGATTGTTCTGCAGAAATTTGAGAAGTCCAGTGACCAAAATGCAGATCGAGAAAGTTTAGTGACCAAAATGCAAATTTGAAAAGCATGATGACCAAAGTGAAAAAGGAGAAATTGAAGGATGATAGCACGACTTAGTTGAATAGCACGAGTCGTGCTACAGTGCTTGGTTTGCAGTTGACTTTTTAAAATATTTTATTTTTATTATTTTCTTTTGGTATTAGGTTTTTAGGGTGGAGTATAATACTCACTTTTAGAACATTATTAGGGTGGGATATTATTTTATTTTTAGGTTTTTCTCTCTAGAAACTTTTGAAGAATATTACTTTCATGGAAGCTTAAAACTTTCATAGCTTTGTATTGTAATTTTTGATTCGTTTTGATATCAATTGAGGTTTGATTATTTCTTATTTTCTTTTCCTAATTGCAATTTTACTTGTGCCTTATTCTAAATCTAATTCTAGGGTTTTGAAACTTGATCAATTTCTTAATCCCTTTTATTGGATTTTTGCTAGAATTCTCTTCTACCGTGTCGAATTAGGGTTTTTATTGTAGCTCCTTCATAAATCTCGTATGTGTCATCTTGATTTGTGATTAGGGTAAAATTGGCTTTATTTCTATTTGAAATAGTAATAGAATAATTTCTTGATCTTCATCTCTTAAAGCTTTCATCAATTAATATTTTTGAATCTTGACCGTGTCGGCTAGGTTTAATTATTGATTAGGATTATTAGTTGAGCGTGTCGCCGCTAGTAATCAATAACAAACAAGAGATAAAGATTTTCCAATCTCGTGATCAAGTAATTAGGCGCAAGAAAGAAAGAATTCTCTTAGAGGGGGGTCCTTAGTCACGGCCTCCACCCTTGGTCTTTTTTGACTTGGGGTCCGTTGCCCGCCTCCCACGTCCTCGGTTTCCTCTAAACCGGTTTGCCTCAGAGCCTCCCCAGCATCGTGGGTCATCTCTTGGGATCCTTTCTTCTCCCCGGCCTGGGCCTCCTGCCCGCGTGTTCCTCCTCAGGGGGTGCTCCTGCTCCCCAAACTAGTTTAAGGGGCAAGGCCCCAGCCTCCTTGGTAGACAAGATGGCTTGACGAGCAATGTCATCATCTCGTCTTTTGCTCTTAGTCGGGGACCTAGACGTCCTCCTCTTCAATTTCATCAGAGCCTGAAGATCCAAAACTTCATCCTTCATTTGTTTTAATTGCTCCTCGGTGAGATCTGTAAGGGAGGATAAAATACAGTCAGTAAGACGACGGGGACGAGAGGCATCTGCTCCTCGCTATGAAATGCAAGTGTTAAAGACGTGAGGAAGAAAATTACAGTGGTCGACATCATTCTCGGACAAACAACGGTTCTCATATAACTTGCAAATGTCACACTGGAAGTGGAATACAAGACCGGGGTGAACCCTCCAGTCGGGATAAAGGTTCCCCCTAGTGATGGGGACGAGGGACATATGCCCATCCAAAGGACTAGGCATAATGTCGGCCTGCACATAGTATCTCTGGTCGGTTTCCAAACTTGACCAACATAGAGTCCCTACCTGGGAAAACTGTTCCAACCTCTCTACCAAGCGGTCACTCCATTCAGGCCTCCATACTTGTTCAGGCACAGAAGGAAACCTAGTGGGATCAGCAAACTCCCAACCTTGCCTACTCTCCACTTGGATAACATGATTGTTCCAGCCAGACACATTGCTCGACACTGGATATATGAGTTTTGGACGGTTAGGGTCACCTCTCACCACTAAGACGCATGTGACCTCTTTATAACTTACCAAGAAAAATCTATGAAAAGCAGACTGGCAAGGCTCAAAACCGAGACTACGACATAATACAATAAATCCGGTCAGGTATCTCAAGGTAGTGGCCCCTATCATGGCAGGGACGGCCTGCATATCCTCTAAAAACTCACAGATAAACGGATCAAGGGGAAGACGGAGACCTAGTTGAAATTGTTTATAGAAAAAGGAAACATGGTTCAAACTGTACAAAAATTCCTTCAAGGCATCCTTATCATGGTAGGTGCACCGGGAACATAAGTTAAGCGGTGCTCGTCCCTAGATACGCCAAACCTATCATGTAACTCATGGATCATAGGGACCCCGACTTTGACTTGTATAGCCCTAGGTGTACCAGACCTTCCTCTCTGGGACCTACCACGACCTCTGGAACGAGCACCAGTACGAGCACCCTCGGCAAAAGCATCAACGATTTCCCAGATGAGGAAGGACCAGTTGAAGGACAAGCAGAACCCTGACTTCTTCCCGTCATATCTGCAGAATAAACAACATAATCAGTTTTGGACAAAGGCATAGTTAATGACGAGGACGTGGAAGTGTCCCTCCCCGTCTTACTCATCGATGTCGAGGAGAGATTCTCACCTAACAGTGGACGCTCCAGATGATTGGCCTTTAGGTAGTACAAAGTGATATGGTTGAGAATTTATGTCCAACCTTGGAACACCACGACATTGGGGGAGTCTACATTAAGGCGGTCAATCCTAAACCTACTAGGATAAGCAACATCGGTCCTAAATGTTTGATGCCTCGTCAAAATCTCCCCAATCTCATTCAAACTCACCATCATCCATGGGTCGTCAATACGTTGGTAATCCGAAGGTTTTAGATGTGGTAACAATATAATGCGTTTGGGTTGCTTCTCCACGTCCTTGCCATGTCGAGGAACTAAGGAAATTTGGTAACAGAGGAATCTTTAAGAACAATGGTACAGACAACAATGGCCGCTCAATACCCAGGTAAAAACCCTAAAAAAGATTCAAGAAAAAAGCACGTAAAAACAGTTGGGGATGAACCTGTTGGTGAAGATGAAATTGGGAACGATGAAACAAATCGAGCTTAGATCCACATAAATTAAACCAATAAATGTCAAGAACTCTATGGAAGTTGCACCTTATGGGTCTCTCTCGAAATGTAACAGTGATAAAAGATTGCAAATGAAGAAGATTTCCCCTTTTATACCCATATCCAAACGGGTCATCACGTATCTCCATCTACGCATTTAATGCCTTTGCGTATTTCTAAGGCGAATGTCTCGTCATCTATAATCGTGCCCATCAATGTCTAATATCCGACGGATAAATGATTAGTTGCCTCATAGTTCTAGAAGTCTCTATGAATTCGTAAAACCAAGGGCGTGCTACACTTCCTCCTCGGCATAGCCGAGCTAGGAAGTCGGGGGCCATTGAACGGTGCAAACCGAGTACGACCATGGGCCATAAAATGGGCAAGGACCAATGGATTGAGCCCAATAGAAAATATATACAAGTTCTAAATAAGACGTAGGGAATGGGCTTCCCTACCTATGATCGTCACTTCCTCCTCGTCTTAGTCCTTATGTCGACCTTAACATAAGTAACCATTCCTACGACTAGGACGACCAGAGAACATATGCTTAAGTCGACCAGCACTATGTCTACATCATCAAAATAACAATTGTGACAAGGGAAATGGGCTTACCTACCCTTGGTCATCACACTTACTCGGCGTAACACTATGTCAGCCAGCACACTATGTCGAGAAGCAAGCCTCCTCAGCATACGTACAGAAGACTCTTTTAATCCTACTCCAATAAGGACATCATGGAATAAGGATATGCGTAGGATTTGACTCCTTATATCTCCTAACTTCCTATCCAAGGCAGGACAATATCTCGTACACCTTATAAATACAAGCCATTAATCACAATTTCCAGGTAACGCATCTTTTGGTTCTGAACTATTGTCAATTGATTTGCTCTCATAAATACAAATACTTACTATCACGCCGGAGGGCATTCGCCGGTGAAGCCCCCGACTTAGTTTACGTGTTTGTTTATCTTTTACAGACTATTCTAGCATGCAAGATATACCCGAACCACTAAATTTGAGCTGATTCGACGTTTTTGTCATCAGCAAAAATTATTACATTTATTATGGCATCGAAATTGAATTCGTGTTTCTAAACTCTAAATTGTAATTTAATAAATTTAAGACTTCAAATGTTAAAATTTTATCAAAATAGAGATTTTGATTAATGGAAACAATTCGATAATTTCATATGGGCATAATGAGGTTTTTTTTTTTTTTTTCATTTCAGAGCTACATTAACATAATCACAATTTTAAATCCCAATTTAGATATACCTCTTAAGCATGGACTAATTTTTGTCATTTAATTTTTCTGAATAAACTTACTCCCTTTGTCAAACAGAAAATATCACTTTTAGATCTTTAAATTAATTTAATTAAACTTTAAAAATTGTAGATGATGAACTATTAAAAATATCAAATTAATTTGGTATAAAATTTCATTGTGAATCCTATTTTTGTGAGGGTTGAAGTTTTAATAGTAAAAGAAATTTCACTGAAATCAACAAATTCGAACATAATTTTCTGTACCAACGTCATAAATCAATTATTTTGGAAAATAGTTTATATTTAATGGAAGATTGAGAAATAATTCAAAAATTGTCTAGAATTTCCAATCACGTACTCCCTTTGTCAAAAAGTCCGTAATTGCTGTTTTATTCTTCCTTTAGGCTCTACTCTAATCTGTGAGTTTTGAAACATCAAACTACAAGCTTTGAAACATCAGACTACATTTTACGAGCGACCCCCAAACATCACTCCATACTCTTTTTTGTCATTTACCCTTTTTAAAAGACATACACCATTTTTCAGCAAGCCGTTAGCAATTCTGCAAACTCGTTAACGAATTCATACGTCGGTAAGGATCTACAAATTACAATCAAGTCAATTGAAGGAAACAAGAGAATGACAGAGCAAACAAACGCTTCCCACTAAGTTCTAGGCATCATCTCATCCATTAACAACATGTTTGCTGACAAGGGAACTGCATGATAAGCTACACAAGGCCCTTCAGTTTGTTCATTATTTACATCAGAAGGAGAAAAAAATTCGGTTTTGTCCATAAATTTACATCACTGCCATATATTCTGAGAGGGGGGATTACTCATATTTCATGACAACAGCTTCAAAGATGCCATCTGATCTAAAGATGGGATAGAAGAGCCTTGGATCAACGGGTCCTGGCAAACTGAAAGCCAGAGTGAATGGTCCAGGTGGGGACTGCTGCTGAAATTTCATCTCAAAAACTCGGGAATGTCTTGAAACAGTTTTTCCACCAGTTATTGTTTCACCTCGGATATGGACTTTCCCATCGTGTTCAATCTCACAGCTAAATTGACCTGCTACCATAAACCTTGTCATTCATCCGTTTTCATATTTACAAAATAAGAAAAATACCCATGACAATTGATGCATGCACAAGGCAGTAATACATGTGCAAAAGATGGAAAGTCAATAGGCAAAAGGGGGAAAGTCAGAAGACAAGGATATCAAGCAATAATCAAGGATTGACTAGGATAAGGTTTCCTATTAATTTTGGTGAAAGCTCCGGTCCTTAGCCACTACCCTCTGATATAGCATCATAGCTAAGTCAAGTTGTTCCCAAATATCTTTTCAAGTCTGAAGGCCCGTGACCTGTTCCTGCTCTAAATCAAACCCGTAACAACAATATCTCAAACATTCTCCAAAATAAGATGAACAATCACATGTAAGAATTAAAAAATAAAGAGTGTTAGGGTTTGGAATGTAATTTCTGAGGTTATGAGAACCGAATATGCTTGGGAAGGGCATACAGTAGTTTCGTCTTCGAAACCCGGGCATTGTTTCTCTTGTATAAAGATGAAAAGACTATAAGTATCATAACGCATGCATTGATGCAGTAAGTGAAAAAAAAAGATATGTATAAATGGGATAATGCCTAAGAAAACAGTTTCCTATTCAGTGATTAGTAAATTCTGAAACAACAGTTAAAAGAATCCCAATTGGATATTCATAGATCAGTAGAAAGTAATACTTATTACGTATCATAATAAGTGCCGCGCGTTTCTTTTTTCCACCCCAAAATAAAAATTCACATTTCTAATAACAAAATAGTCTTAATGCAATTTTACCATGGTACAAGCTATGTAGAAGTAAAGCACATTCCTTGAAAAGCTTCCTTAATAGGCTTGACAAATCAACTACGACACTTATTATAAGACGGAGGGTAAAAATCAGTATTTCTAAAGAATGAGAAGAAAAATAGATTCCGAGTGAGTATCAATCACAAGTAACCACTCTACTTATGAATGCACTGCAATTATAATAAATGCTGTAGAAGGATATGGGTGTGCTTGCTTTGAATTTACTCTTACAATCTATGGAGTAGTTGTATCAAATTCATGAAGGAACCACAAACAAAATCATAAATAAGCATAGAAAGAACATACCAGGATCCTTTTTTACTCCAGGAAGAGAAACACGAAAATAGTAAGCACATTTGCTAGAACCAATGTCAACTGCTCCAACTGATGGTCCAAGACCCCCTTTCTTAGCTGTTCCAGACATAATGATAGATGCCTTTGAACTGTACTCTTGAGTATTAGGAATGGATAAAAGCGGCATCATGTAAGGCCCATTTGAACTTGAAGTCCTTGTGGATGCAGGCAATTGAATAGGATCATAACGCAACTTTTTATTCACCTTATCATGGTGATGCTTTCGAGATGAATTTCCATTTCCATTCTGAGCGTTTGTTGACAATGTCTCCCCGCAGTTTTTCCAAATAATTCTTTTCACCTTTCTATCTGAATTTTCTGCATCCATGTTAATAATTCTGCCAACTGAATCTGTTCAAACCCAACTATATCTCTTATAAGCAACAACAATAAGTTAATCTCTGTTATAGCTAAATGAAACAGGAAAGAAGAGATGAATCGATGATAGAAAAATGACTGAATTTGACCCCATTTGCTGATCAGATTAAAGAGCTTGAGCCCATTTCAAATCAGACTTGCAAGTAGTTCCTTTGAAAATATAGTTTATCTTTATCCTCACAATCTATGTTCATCAGCACCAACTAAATATGGGATTACCAATACCCTTCTTTATAACAAATGCTACTTCTTGGTCTCATTATCTCCGCTCTGAATATCTATCCTTGCGTAAATAGATTCATGCAAGTTTCAGTCTTAATAAGGAACATTCACTTTCATTAAATTTGTGATTTTATGTAAATGCATTCACCCAGGATAACATCAGCTTATAGTGTAGGAATAGTTCATGTGACTAGAGCTACAATTCTTAATACATGACTTCTACCCATATACTCCCTCCATCTCATAATAAATGTCTTGTTTTCCTATTTTATCCATCCCAAAATAAGTGTCGTCACTCTACAAAGGAAAATATTGTACAAACAAGTGCAAGAGAACAAATAACCTTAAGGGTTAGCTGACCTCTTTGTTTTTAAATCTAAAATAATACTCCCTCCATCCCATAATAAGGGTCGTAGTTGACATGCCAAACTTTCTCGGATATGTGCTACTTGTTTGTACATTGATTGCAGCTTGATAAAATTGCATCAAGACCATTTCCTAAGAAACACGACACTTATTTTGGGATGGACCAAAGAGATACACGTGATACTTATTATAGGACGGAGGGAGTAAAAATTTAGCACCTCTAAATTTAGAAAACATGGGTTTTCTTCATTACATGTGAGTGCTTCTGAGTTTTAACCCACTATGTATTTGTGTGAGAATCTGAAGTATACTACATGTAGACCCTAATTTGAACCAAATTCTCATAATATGATAATACCAAACAATTTTCTTCACCTATCATAATCTTGAACCCCTTTCAACAAAAATATGACTTAGCCACTGCACACACCCAAACCATTTTAGCATTTGAATGAAGAATCCAAGCTATTCAGCAAAGATGCTCAGTAATTCATGACTCAAATGAATCCAACTCAAGCAAGTCAAAACTCCCATTAGTTTTTTTTTCTAATGAACACAATTTACTCAACAATTGGCTCTTTATGTTTGAAATTATATTCGAGGCTTGACCCAAATTTCACATTTCTATCCTCGATTTCTGTGCCCCATGACTGAATAAAAGAGTAATCCAAGCAAAACCTCAACTGCAATGCAAATGACTCAATTTCGCAGAACCGAAACACATTACATTACACCAACAAAGGGTAAATAAAGGAAACAATTAACAGCATTAAATTAGAATAAGAAACCGAGAAACGCAGTACAAAAATGCAATTGGGTATTCGAGATTTTACCGAATTAAGGCCGGAGAAAGACGATCAATTAGTTGGGGACTCAGGGAAGGTGAAAATGAAGTGAGTGAGGCATTTCGTCGAACAGATAGCGTGCGATCTCTCGTTTAGCTTCCTCCAGTGTTAGGTGTGGTTGGGGCGTTATATTAAAGGGGACACTTTACACATGGAGCTCTGCGAAGCCTGGTCATAGCCTACTTTGCCCTTCACTCTCTGTCAGTCCTTTCTCCCAAATTTCGCCACCTGGACTCCTTATTATTTTGGTTTGTATACACATTATTTTACTTTGCTAAATCCTTAAGAAAATTCATTTTTTTTTTCCAATACTTCGAAAAAACTACTCCTTTAGTCTATAAAAAAAAAAATCAAATTTGCTTTTAATTAAAATAAAATTGATTTTTTTTAAATGAAGAGAGTAATTTTTAAAACGCATCATGACATATAAATAACCAAAACATGTTAAAAATGTACCTTGACATTTTTTATAAATAAGTGAAATTTATTTCAAAAAGCATGATGTCATTTTTGTAATTAACTGCAACTTGTTAAACACTCTAACACTATTTAACACTAACACTTTTAACACTGTTACTAACACTATTCAACTCTGTCTCATGCAGTTTTTTAACACTGAAACTCTTTTAAAACTACCGTAACACTCTTTTAAAACTACCATAACACTGTCACTAACATCACTAATATTGACACTCTTTAATGAATGCATAGGACTCTTTAAACACATTCACTCACTGACAGACTTTATCACTCACATTGTCATTAGTTGAATGTTATTAGTGCCACTGATATATGATATAGTGAGTGTTTGTTGAGCGGCAATGATAGATTTTTAAGTGCTAGCAATGTGTTAAAGAGTGATAGTATTGGTGTAAATCGGTGTTCATCTGTTAATGGTGTTAATAAGTGCAACTGTTTGTCCTAAATAATCAACAAGGGTATGAAAAATAACTAGTTCGAGGATGAATATTTGTAATAAATTTTTCAACCTCCTTTTTTTAAAAACAATCTTGAACTCACAAACCTAAGTTTAAAATTGTATAAAAACCTCAAACTAAGTGGTAAAATGCACATCATAATTTTTGAGGTTCAAAAGCAAGGTTTGAAAAACCATGGTTGGCTAGGTGATAAAGGCGATTTTGACAACGATTCACACAAACACAGAATTCACAGTTAAGGTAAACCTAAACTGGTCAAACAAATAAAAACAAATAAGATCAACGATAAACACAAAGTAAATTTGCAGAAAATAAGAACACAAGATTTTGAGTGTTTCGATCGTGAAAGATCTACGTTCACTATCGAAATGGTTAGTCTTGGATTTTATAACTACTAGATTTGTTTTACATGTTGAAGAGATTTTACAAGATTACAAGAATCAAAACTCAAATTTAAAATCTGAACAATGAAGCAAATCTTACATTATAACCTGTTTCTCAAATGAATTATCTATGCAATTAATCAAGTGAGATGTGTGTGTGTGTGTGTGTGTGTGATCAAGATTTAAAGCTCTATAGATGTAAGTGATTTAAGAGCACAATATGTTATAAGGGTGTTACAATTACAGAAAATTAAATAAAACACAATTAACAAAACTGAAAATACAAATGAGAAGTTGTTGAATTTTGATGCACGAGCCCAATGAAGCCACTGTCTCCTTAAGATATATTCGATCCCTCACCGAGTGTGCTTGAGTTTGCTTGGATCGCTTGTCTCTCAGGATAGAACGTGCGGACCGGGGGCACTTTGCACCTAAAGTTCCCGGCGAGCTGAACTATGCTTGGACAATATCACCTCTTGATCAAACTATGCAAGGAGACCAAAAGAAAGGATAAACAATATGCAACAAGAGGATTATGGAGGAGGATTTTAGAAGATAGGTGTTTGGTTTTTCTGATGTGGGTTTTTCTTGTGTTCTTCCAATGATTTTCAAAAGTTCTTCTCATTGTTGTTAACAAACAACAATATATAAAACTCCAAAAGCCTTAGGAATCCAGGGATTTAATTTGGAATTAAACACCAAAATTAAACTCATTAAACTGAAAAGATTAAATCCATTTAATCTCAAATTTCAATTTTTATTTCCATTTCCTCGGCTGTTACTGTTTGAAAATCAACCAGTCATTAATGCAATTGATCTGCTCGGCAGAGTCATGTACCTTGCTCGGCCGAGCAAGGCTTTGCCCAGATCTGCTCGGCCGAGCAAGGCATATGCCTCGGCCGAGCATGGCTTTCCAGAAACTTTGGACTTACTGCCATGCTATGCTCGGCCGAGTTAACACTCTACTCGACCGAGCACCTCAGTAAAATTCAAAGCCATTTTTGATTTACAAATTCAAAATTTATTATCAAAAATTGGGCCAAATCCTTTGAGCATTTATATTTAATTCATCCAAAAACCATTTTGAACAAATAAATATTTTACTTTCACAAAAACTAAACCACTTAAGTAATTTGACTAAATTACCCTTTAGAAATTAATCCATTAATTTCCTTCAAATCACACTATTTTTTCAACAATCCCCCACATGAAGGAAATTCATGAGGATAGGTGATAAAGTCCGGCAGTCGAAAACCTGCATAAGATAGGTAGGGGTTTGCCCTTTGAACCTTCCCTTGTAAAAACATATTTACTCTACTCGCTAATCAGTAGACGCGATGTCCTTTAACTGCTAGCTTTTTGTGTAGCCGATCATATACTTTACATAGGTATCTCCCTAACACAATTCAGCTCTCATAGCTGTGTCCATTCATGGCCCTGGATCATAATGCCTGGTTCTGTGAGAAGGTCTAAGAATTGAGCCTCACACAATTCTCCTCGAAGCGGCCTCTACTTCTTTCCCACATAGGTGATTCTTTTAAGTAACCCATTTTACTTCACATAATAATCATTAAAAGTCATAGGCTTAACCTCATTCATCTCGGGATGTCACTTTAAGGAATGAGTATAGGGTTGACCCCCACATTGATGCTACAAGTCTTTTAACAGTTAGGTTGTCCCTTTGAACCTAGATCTTGGGATCTCCAGTCAGCTAGGTTGGATTTTCCGCTGTGTTTAACTTCTCAAGAGGCTTTAATCCCATTCCCAATGGATCCGCCAAATTTTCTTTTGACCTTACATAGTCAATAGATATGGTGCCGGTTGCAAGTAGTTGTTTAATGGTATTATGTCTTCGACGTATATATCTAGACTTACCATTATACATATGACTTTGTGCCCTACCAATCGCAGATTGGCTATCGCAATGTATACTAATTGCGGGCACGGGTTTTTCCCATCTTGAAATATCTTCTAGAATTTAGCGTAGCCATTCGGATTCTTCACCACATTTATCTAATGCTTTAAACTCAGATTCCATGGTTGATCTGGCTATAACAGTTTGCTTAGAAGATTTCCATGATATAGCTGCACCTGCTAATGTGAATAAATATCCACTTGTAGACCTTGAGTCTTTGATATCTGATATTCAATTAGCATCACTATATCCTTCTATCACAGCTGGATGTCTAGTGTAATGTAATCCAAAATCACGAGTATATCTTAAGTACCTTAGTACTCTTACTATACCCTTCCAATGATTTGTTCCAGGATTACTTGTATACCGGCTTAACTTGCTAACGGTGGCCTAGTACAACTCATCAAGTACATTAGACTTCCGATGATTCTCGAATACTCTAATTGAGACACCGGTTTATCTCTATTCTTTGATAGAAGAAGATTTGGGTCGATTAGAGTACTCGCTATTCCATTGTCATCCTTGCTAAATTTCTCAAGAATTTTATCCACATAATGAGATTGACTTAGCACAAGTCCGTTGGATATTCTAGAAATTTTAACTCCAAGGATTACGTCCGCAAGTCCCATATCTTTCATGTCAAACTTCGAATTCAACATGTCTTTCGTGGATTTGATCATCTTATCACAACTCCCTATGATAAGCATGTCGTCTACATAAAGACACAAAATGACATAGCCATTTTCCGTGGTTTTAGTATAGACACATTTGTCACACTCATTTATTTTAAATTCACTTTGCATCATAGCATTATCAAATTTTTGATGCCACTGTTTCGGTGCTTGTTTCAAGCCATATAATGATTTTACTAATTTGCACACCTTTAGAAAGGCTGTTTTTACATTCATTTGATGTATTTCAAGATTTCTCAATGTGGC
Organism: Adenophora triphylla var. japonica; assembly: GCA_022495995.1. Taxonomy (NCBI): domain Eukaryota; kingdom Viridiplantae; phylum Streptophyta; class Magnoliopsida; order Asterales; family Campanulaceae; genus Adenophora; species Adenophora triphylla. The sequence goes on from JAFEMH010005717.1 coordinate 46,617, forward strand.
AATTGCAAGTACAACTATTGACGTTATTCTCGTGACGGGAGAATACGTGTCAAAATAGTCTAGGCTTTCTTTTTGTCTGTAACCTTTAATTACAAGTCGGGCCTTGTACTTATCAATTGTTCAGTTCTCCTTCATTTTTCTTTTGAAAACCCACTTATATCCTAGTGTTTTGCTTCCCGGAGGAAGGTCCACTAATTCCCATGTGTGATTTTGCAAAATGGAATCAATTTCACTTTTAATTGCTTCCTTCCACAAAGGTCCTTTCGAAGAGCTAACGACTTCTTTGTAACTTTGTGGTTCACTTTCTACCATATAGGTTAGAAAGTCCGGACCATAAGATTTTTCAATCCTAGCTCTTTTACTCCGTCGAGGTTCCACCTCTTCTTCTTCACTTTTATCTTGAACGTGTTCTTCTTCTATTGAATCTATTATCCTAGTCGATGAGCTTGCCTCATTTCTTGACTTACACGGGAATATATTCTCAAAGAACGACACGTTTACAGATTCCATTATAGTATTTTTGTGTATAGCTTCAATTTTCGACTCATACACAAGAAATCTATAAGCAATACTGCTATGTGTATATCCAATAAATATGCAATCAACAGTTTTAGGTCCAATCTTCACCTTTTTAGGAAGAGGTATGGCTACATTTGCAAGACACCCCCACACTCTTAAGTGTTTGTAACTTGGCACTCTTCCATGCCATAGTTCATAAGGAGTTTTGTCTTGTTTCTTTCGGGGTATTTTGTTTAACACATAGTTAGCCGACAACACGGCTTCCCCCCACATGTTATCCCGTAATCCCGAACTCAATAACATGGCATTCATCATTTCTTTTAATGTCCAATTTTTTCTTTCGGCAACACCGTTTTGTTGGGGTGTATAAGGTGCCGTGGTTATATGTTTAATTCTACTTTGAGCACATATTGCTTCAAATGGAGATTCATATTCACCACCTTTATCGCTTTTTAGCACCTTAATTTTTCGATTTAATTGGTTCTCAACTTCATTTTTATAGAGAGTAAACTTCTCTATAGCTTCTCTATAGCTTCATCTTTACTTTTTAGAAGATACACATAGCAATACTTTGTGCCATCATCTACAAAAGTCATGAAGTACTTATTGCCGCCTCGTGATTGTGTTGATTTAAAGTCACATAAGTCCGTGTGAACCAATTCAAGTGGTTCACTATGTCTTTCAACTGAATGGAATGACTTTCTTGTTAATTTTGCTTCTACACAAATTTCACATTTTTGTTTACAATCTACTTTAAACTTTGGAATAGAATTTGATTTTGTCAAACGACGTATAGAATCAAAATTAACATGACCAAGTCTACCATGCCACAAATTAGATGACTCAAGCAAGTAAACAGAAGATATATTCATATCATTATCCTTTGGCTTAACCACCATTACACTTAACTTGAACAGACCATCATTGACATAGACTTTTCCTACAAACATTCCACTTTTAGACAAAGTGACTACATTGGACTCAAACACAATACGAAAACCATGCTTTATCAAAAGCGATCCGGACACCAAGTTCTTCCGGATATCGGGCACATAAAGCACATTGTTAAGAGTCAACTCCTTCCCGGATGTCATCTTCAAAACCACTTTTCATTTTCCTTTGATCTTAGAGGTGGCTGAATTCCCCATGAATAGCTTCTCGCCATTCTCAGGAACAAGAGTACTAAACATGTCTCTATTAGAGCACACATGTCTAGTAGCGCCGGTGTCAATCCACCACTGATTTGGGTTTGAACCCACCAAATTCACCTCGAAAATCACAGTTGCGAGGTGCATCTCGGGCACGTCTCTAGCAATGCCTTCCACCATGTTTGCCTCACGAGCCTTCTTGGGTAACTTGCAAGCATGAGCCTTGTGGCCTTCACCACCACAATTATAACAAGTTCCTAAGAACTTCTTATTGGAAACACCACCGTTTGGTCAGTTGTCACAACTTTTTTCCCTTCCCAAAACTTTTGCCTTTGGAGCTTTCACCATGCTTCACTATATTGGCCTTAGCCACACTAGAAACAAACTTTTTCTCAGCGGCTCTATTGTTCTCTTCAATACTCAAACGAAGGATTATTCCTTTCACATCCATTTCCTTTCGCTTATGCTTAAGGTAGTTCTTGAAATCATTCCAAGATGAAGGCAATTTCTCAATGATTGCAGCCACTTGGAAGCTTTCACTTATGATCATACCCTCGGCATGAATCTCGTGCAAAATAGTTTGAAAGTCATCAACTTGAGATTTCACACTCTTGCTGTCCACCATCTTAAAATCAAGGAAACGGGCAACAATGAATTTCTTTGTTCCCGGATCCTCAATCTTATATTTGTGTTCCAAAGAACCCCATAATTCCTTTGCAGATTTCTTCTCATTAAACACATTATAAAGAGAATCTGAAAGCGAATTAAGGACATAGTTTCTGCACAAGTATTCCCTATGCTTCCATGGTTCAACCGCAGCCAAGGTTGTAACATCGGTTTCTCCTTCACTCACCTTTGGCATATCCTCTTTCAGATAATTTGCCAAGTGCAAGGTAGTGAGGTAGAAAGACATCTTTTGTTGCCTACGCTTAAAGTCGTGGCCAACAAACTTCTCGAGTTTTTCCGCATGGGGGGTCGGGATATGGATCGTAGGAGGATTTGTCACAATAGTCGAGCCACTTCCGTTTCTAGTTTGGGAATTAGTTTAGGGTCCAGTTTGGGATCCAATTTGGGTCTCCATGGTGTTGTTGTTATTCGCCATCTGAAACACAACAACTTAGTTAGTATTTTCTGTTTAAAAAATTCTGTAATCGACTCCCTCGATTAGGAATATGTCTTAAGATTGTTACAAGGGTGTTAAAATTACAGAAAATTAAATAAAACACAATTAACAAAAACTGAAAATACAAAGGAGAAGTTGTTGAATTTTGATGCACGAGCCCAATGAAACCACTGTCTCCTTAAGACATATTTGATCCCTCACCGAGTGTGCTTGAGTTTGCTTGGACCGCTTGTCTCCCAGGATAGAACGTGCGGACCGGGGGCACTTTGCACCTAAAGTTCCCGGCGAGCTGAACTATGCTTGGACAATATCACCTCTTGATCAAACTATGCAAGGAGGCCAAAAGAAAGGATCAATAATATGCAACAAGAGGATTATGGAGGAGGATTTTAGAAGATAGGTGTTTGGTTTTTCTGTTGTGAGTTTTTCTTGTGTTCTTCCAATGATTTTCAAAAGTTCTCCTCATTGTTGTTAACAAACAACAATATATAAAACTCCAAAAGCCTTAGAAATCCAGTGATTTAATTTGGAATTAAACACCAAAATTAAACTCATTAAACTGAAAAGATTAAATCCATTTAATCTCAAATTTAA
>JAFEMH010005717.1:65000-151884 GCA_022495995.1 Adenophora triphylla var. japonica
AGTTTTCATTATTAATACATAATTTTTATTTTGCAATTTAAAGTGAGACGTAGAATAACGAACCTTTGGATCGGTAGTTGCTGATAGTGTAATTTGATTTTGCTACTTCAAAATTTTAGTTTTTATTTTATTTTTTATAATAGCATAAATATTGAAATTTATATTTTAAAAAGAGGGTATTTTTTTCTGTGTCCTAATCAAATGAAAATAGGCTCTATTTATAGAGGAAAAAAATTATGAATTTTGGTGTAAAAAAAATTTAAAAACAATTTAATTTATTATAAAACAATTGAGGTCAAAAAAAGGGGATAAAAAATAAAAAATTAAAATAAAATTGACCAATCAGACATTGCCAAGTGTCAATTTTTTTAAAAAAAAGAAAAGAAAACTTTTTGGCTGGCATACACGCTCCTTTCTAGGCGCGTGTAATGCACGCGCCATATCCTACCCAGTCAGCGCCTGTCACGTGGTCTTGTGTCCCTTATTTGCAAGATTGCCACCGTGTGAAATTACTAAACTACCCTTGGTTTTTGGGGGGAAAGCAAGACTGTCTTGCTTTTATATATATATAGATTATAATATATGTTTTGATTCAGTGGCCTCAGAAAAGTAGTGGAAAGTGAAAGATATGTAGCTAGGACTGTAACCAGTTGTGCACAGACTTGTGTGTACAGTTGTGCATACAAGTGTCAGCACAACTTACTGAACATATTTTTTCAGAAAATAACTTAAATAAACATAGTAAATTGCAGCGGAATAACAACGAATTAAATACTTCAGCAAGACTATGCTTCCTGGAAACCTTTCATAAACTACAACCTTGTTGAGAACAAGTTGTAAACAAAACTTACAATGAAAGAAAATAAATCTATGAAAAGACAAAATCGTTCTAACCTAAGAACATCAAACAGAAAACAATCTTGAAGATACAGAGATCTGAACTTCAAGAACAAAACAAAAGCCTCAGTTAAAATTTAAATGCTCCATTTTTCTCTCTAAAAATCGTAGTATCAAATGAGGCGGACGGCTCCCTTTTATATTGTGAGAATTCCTTCTTCAACAAGGACACAATAATCCCTTCCTTTTTTACAAAGGATTCTCCTTTCCTTATCAGCTCATAGAGTCCTTCCTTAAGTTTCTTACCTAAAATATACAAAAAAAATATCTAAACAAAAAGTCAATCTTTAGTAAAAAATCTAACTCTATATTTACAATTAATTTCCTAATCTAATTATGTAAAATATACAAATCATAATTACAAAAATAAAAAGCAATTTCAAGAGTATATTCATACTCTTTCAATCTCCCCCTATTTTTGTGATTGTGGACAAAAACTGCAAAATCGAGATTATCAATTTCAAACTTATCAGAATAGGAAAAATAAAAGATATCAAGAGTATAAATATACTCTTTCAATTTCCCCCTATTTTTGTGGTTCTGGACAATACCTGTATCTATCTTGATTGCTCATCTAAGAGACATCTCTCCCTTGATTGATGATCATCTTCTCCTTGAATGACTGTCTGAGAGACATTTTCTCCTATTCTCCCCCTTTTCTTTAGAGATTTTCAAAAGGTGTGCGCACATCCATAAAAATATCTCAAGAAACCCAGATTTATGAATAAATTGGGAATAAAGATCACATGTGTAACCAGTTGTGAGCAGAGTTGTGTGCACAACTGTCCGAATGACAGCGGAGACAAGTGGAGAGATTATAAAAAAAATTGAGATTTCCAGAAAGACAGACCATTTTTGCTGATGATGGCTGGGAGGACGTGCATTTGGTACAGGAAACAAAGATAGACAAGGTATCCAAACCTTTTGAAGGGTCAAATTGGGCAAAAAATTATGAATTCAAAAAATAAATGTTACCCGGATTTTGTGACCAATTGCAATATCATAGGAAATCCTTTTCACTTGGACCCTAAAAGATTGTTCCTTTCAGATTTCCATTGCACTCAAACCTGGACAAACACTCATTAAATATATTGTTAACAAAATAAAAATGATTAGCCCACAATTTAATGAAAATAATAAACAATCAAATGAATATTTCATAGGGCCAAAGATGTCCTAATTTATAATTATGCCTAGAATGATGCAAATTATGAGCGCACAAGTGGAGATAGACCTCAATGAAGTGTGATATGATATGAATAAATTTACACAATGACACGATTTGACTTTACAAGAAGTCAATGAGATAACCCTCAATCATATACTACAAGAAAACTGCCAAATAGCGACGAAAATTAGCGACAAACCAAATTCTGTTGCTATTAACGACGGAAGCAAAATAAAACGAAAAAATCAATTACCGACGGATTTAGCGACGAATTAGCGACGGATTTTAGCGACAGACACGAATCTGTCACTAATCTGTCACAATAGTGGCGCCAAAAAAGCCCACCCATTTTAGCGACGGATTTAGCGACAGAATAACGACGGATTACAAAATTTTTTAACGACGAATTTTTTCTGTCGCTAAATAAATAAAAAATAAATAAATATTTATTCTTTTTAAAATTAGCGACAGATTTAACAAAAATAAATTACCGACGAAATTACTCTGTCGCTAAATAATAAAAAATAAAAAATATTTTTCTTTTAAAATACCGACGTATTTAGCGATGGATTTTACAAAAATAAATTACCGACGGATTTAGCGACGGAAATTGTTTTTTAAAAAAAATTAACTTTTTTTCTAACTTTTTTATGTAACTTTTTGAGAAAAACTTCAATACTAAATATTTCCAAAATATTTATTTCTATTTATAAAAAATAAAAAAAAACTATACATTTATAAATAAAAATTAAAGAATTATACCCTATAGGGTATATCCTATACCTTATACCCTATACCCTATATGGTATACCCTATACCCTATACCCTATAGGATATACCTTATAGGGTATATCCTATAGGGTATACCCTATACCCTATAGGATATACCTTATAGGGTATACCCTATAGGGTATATCCTATAGGGTATACCCTATAGGATATACCCTATATCCTATAGGGTATACCCTATGCCCTATACCCTATATCCTATACCCTATAGGTATACCCTATAGGGTATACCCTATACCCTATAGGGTATACCCTATACCTTATACCCTATACCCTATAGGGTATACCCTATACCCTATAGGATATACCCTATACCATATACCCTATACCCTATAGGGTATAGGGTATATGGTATAGGGTATATCCTATAGGGTATAGGGTATACCCTATAGGGTATAGGATATAGGGTATAGAGTATACCCTATAGGGTATTGGGTAGGGTATAATAAAGAAATCAGGGACGGATAAAATTCTTTAATTTTTATTTAGAAATGTATAGTTTTTTTATTTTTTATGAATATAAATAAATATTTTTTGACATTTTTTAGTATTGAAGTTTTTTTTTCAAAAAGTTATATAAAAAAGTTAGAAAAAATATAAACAAATTAAAGTATAAGAAAGAAATCTGGGACGGATAAAATTCTTTAATTTTTATTTATAAATGTATAGTTTTTTTATTTTTTATGAATATAAATAAATATTTTGACATATTTTAGTATTGAAGTTTTTTTCAAAATGTTATACAAAAAAAGTTAGAAAAAAATAAACAAATGAAAGTATAATAAAGAAATCAGGGACAGATAAAATTCTTTAATTTTTATTTATAAATGTATAGTTTTTTATTATTTTTATGAATCTAAATAATTATTTTGGAAATTTTTTAATATTTAAGTTTTTTTCAAAAAGTTATATAAAAAAAGTTAGAAAAAAAATAAACAAATGAAAGTATAATAAAGAAATCAGGGACGGGTAAAATTCTTTAATTTTTATTTATAATGTATTTTTTTTTATGGATATAAATAAATATTTTGGACATTTTTTAGCATTGAAGTTTTTTTCAAAAAGTTATATAAAAAAAGTTAGAAAAAAACTAAACAAATGAAAGTATAATAAAAAATCAGGGACGGGTAAAATCCTTTAATTTTTATTTATAAATGTATAGTATTTTTTTATTTTTTACAAATAGAAACAAAAATAAATTACCGACGGAATTATTCTGTCGCTAAATAATAAAAAATTTAAAATAAATTACCGACGGAATTATACCCTACCCTATACCCTATAGGGTATACCCTATCCCCAATATCCTATAGGGTATACCTTATAGGGTATATCCTATACCCTATATCCTATAGGGTATACCTATAAGGTATACCCTATAGGATATAGGGTATAGTATAGGGTATACCCTATAGGATATACCCTATAGGGTATAGGGTATAGGGTAGGGTATAATAAAGAAATCTGGGACGGATAAAATTCTTTAATTTTTATTTATAAATGTATAGTTTTTTTTTTATTTTTTATGAATATAAATAAATATTTTTTTGACATTTTTTAGTATTGATGTTTTTTTTCAAAAAGTTATATAAAAAAAGTTAGAAAAAATATAAACAAATTAAAGTATAAGAAAGAAATCAGGGACGGATAAAATTCTTTAATTTTTATTTATAAATGTATAGTTTTTTTTTTTTTTTGTGAATATAAATAAATATTTTGACATATTTTAGTATTGAAGTTTTTTTCAAAATGTTATATAAAAAAACATAGAAAAAAAATAAACAAATGAAAGTATAATAAAGAAATCAGGGACGGATAAAATTCTTTAATTTTTATTTATAAATGTATAGTTTTTTTATTATTGTTATGAATATAAATAATTATTTTGGACATTTTTTAATATTGAAGTTTAATATTGAAGTTTTTTTCAAAAAGTTATATATATATATATATATATATATATATATATATATATATATATATATATATATATATATATACCCTATTGGGTATAGGATATACCCTATAGGGTATAGGGTATAGGGTAGGGTATAATAAAGAAATATGGGACGGATAAAATTCTTTAATTTTTATTTATAAATGTATAGTTTTTTTTTATTTTTTATGAATATAAATAAATATTTTTTGACATTTTTTAGTATTGAAGTTTTTTTTTCAAAAAGTTATATAAAAAAAGTTAGAAAAAATATAAACAAATTAAAGTATAAGAAAGAAATCAGGGACGGATAAAATTCTTTAATTTTTATTTATAAATGTATAGTTTTTTTTTTTTTGTGAATATAAATAAATATTTTGACATATTTTAGTATTGAAGTTTTTTTCAAAATGTTATGTAAAAAAACTTAGAAAAAAAATAAACAAATGAAAGTATAATAAAGAAATCAGGGACGGATAAAATTCTTTAATTTTTATTTATAAATGTATAGTTTTTTATTATTGTTATGAATATAAATAATTATTTTGGACATTTTTTAATATTGAAGTTTAATATTGAAGTTTTTTCAAAAAGTTATATATATATATATATATATAATTTTTTTTTAAAATATCAAATTAGCGGCGAAAATATCTGTCGGTAATTTGATATATAAAAAATATAAAATATTGAAAAAAGAAAATTTAAAAAAATTAAAAAAATTGTGAAAATTTGGAAAAAATTTTAGCGACGGAAATTTCCGTCGTTATTAATGTCACCAATACATTAATTTTGTCGCTCCTCTTCAACATTTAGCGACGGATTTTTGAGTTTTAGCGACGGAATTATCCGTCGTTACTTTAACGACAGTCCAAAAATCTGTCGTTAATATTTAGCGACAGATTTTTTTCGTCGCTAATACGTCGCTAAATGCCTTTAGTGACGGATTTTTGGCTTTTAGCGACGGATTTTTCCGTCGCTAAAAGCTGTTTTTCTTGTAGTGATATAGCCTCTAGAATGTCTCCATATTCGACATTAAATCAGTCACTGAGAAGGAGCTTTACACTCTCACACCATAGTGCTTGCCCAAATTTTTATCCCAAGTGATGCAACAATAAGTCATTGGCATTGAGCACATGAGTGGAAGTTTCAAAATAAATGGAGGCAGTTTGTTTTTCTCAGTGACCTTAGATTAGACACCTACTCCATGATAGATATCATAAGAAAATTTTAACATGGGAATTTTATCACCAAGTTAGGAGGGATCTCACAATCAAGAGTCAAAACACAGTGTGAAAGATGCAAACTAAACAAGTGATCACAAGAGATAATCGTGCAGTTAATGAATGCAATTTTTTTTTTTGTGTTTTCCTTAATATACAATTATACAGAGATGCAGACAGATGTCCACAAAGTTGTGCGATCATCTCAACACACACAATCTGAGAGACCTTTTTAGGAAAGCAAATCTCTCAAAAACAATGGCCTTCATGAAAATATCAATCAATCGTTTATTAGTTTCAGCAAATTCACAACTAATAATTTTTTGTTTAACAATATCTCTAACAAAATGAAGTCTAAAATCTAGATGCTTAGGAGTAGAATATTGAACATGGCCATTTTCCATATCTATTGTGGGCACCCCAACCCGGAACCTAACACGTGTCCCGAGCCGGAGAGTCCAAACTAAGAAAGACCACCTGTAATTTTTGAAAACATTTGACTTAACTTGAAAGTAACTAAACTTTAACCTTAACATTCAAATACTAACTTGGGGTCATCTCCACTTGGAGGAAAAGGGGTAAAACATGAACTAACTTTAAACCACTTAGTTACAACATTTACAAAAGTTCCCAAAGTTAAGTTTGAAACAAAGTTGCAATATATACAAACTCCACCAAGGAGATAAACCAAAAGACAAATCCAACTCTCAACCAAGACATATACATACCCAACAACCCAAAATACTCGTACAAACTCCTCCCCATCCTCACAGGCCGGGTCCTCCTGTCTCAGGCCGATCTAAAACATTAAAGGGAGAAGGGTGAGAATAAATCTCAATAAGTTATTATGAATGCACAATATGCCAAGTAAGGTGCAACACATACAAGGTGCATATAACACATTGGAAAAGCTGTAAACACATTACATTACCTTGGTTTACCTTTTCCCGTCTAACCAATAAGTCGTACAACATCGGGAGATAGAACTCCACTCATTTGTGAACTGCTTGAGCATATTCACATCTTATAAGACCCATTTTTCAGGGAACCATATAAGATACTAGCAACTCTGTAAGGCTTTTGGCTCAATACAGATGCTATAACCCCAATCTGTGGTCACAGAAGGGGACAGTCACAGGTATAACGTAATCCGATCACATTAGGTCACACTTTCCATAATTGATCGTATTCCGTTATACCCCTAAACATCAGCTGATTAACCCAAGTTCAAGCACATAATAGTTACTTGAAATGAAATCCACCAAAGGGATAAAAAGATAACAACATGGTAAAGCATACTCATGTTCAATCCATATCATAGTGCAACATTCATTTCATACACTATATATAACAACCAATGCATATGAACTCAATTAAGGGTATAAGGTATCATAAACCAGCCCTACATAATCAATATGCAACAATACATGACCACTATAAAGGTCCAAGTTCCATTTACCAAGTTGGAGTCTCTTTGGTTAAGTTACGAATCAAGGCTCTCAAGCAATTTCCGAACAATATTTAAAGTACTTCCACTATTCCATTTTAACCAAGTAAGACACCATTATGTAGCTAAAGTGTTCTACCTTAATATAAGTTAAAGAGGGTTCACTTTGGTTCTAGTTTGAATAGGTTTCAAAGCCTTTGAAAATGATTCAGAGACTGCAGGGTAGGGCACGACTCGTGCCCCTTAAACACCCCATCAGATACATTCGTCCCTATAAGGCACGACTTAGGCCAAATCCAGGGGACGACTCGTGCCCGACTCGTGCCACAGAGCACGAGTCGTGCCCTCTGTCCAGACTTCAGAACAGAGCTGAAACAACATTACCAGTCCAACCAAGTTGACCCAAACCAAGTTCCTCTGTTTCAAAGTGACCAAAAATCAGTCCCTAAACTTAGTAAACAGATCCCATCTATTCCATACCCTTTCCAACACATTACAACACTACCCAAAAACATTTTATGACCAAGATTTTGCTTCCAATTTCCATGCAACCCTTTTCATTAATTCATGAATACTCTAACTTCAATCATAACCATTTTTATTGCCCTTACAACCACTAACCCATACTCCTTTCCATTCCACTTTTCCAAAAATAAATATTACTCAATAAAAGTGTTCCAAAACATCAAAATTCCTTTCAATCATAACAACAACAATCATAATCATAGAATGAACACTTTTTGAAAGAAAATCATAATAACTTACTTAAATGGTGAAAAATGGAATATTTATTTGACCGGCTCTAAACGATCCCCTCGCCGCCACGAACAAGAATCCGCAAACCGTTTTGAAAACAAAGAAGTAATGAAGGTGATAGAATTTTTATAAGAGTGAAGCAAGGGTTTGGCTATCCATGGCTTTTGGAAGAAGAAGGTTACTGAGAAAGAATGAAAATGATTTTCCTTATTTGTTAATTCCATGGATAATGACAAAGAGTTTCAATAAAGCTACTTAAGACATAAACAACTTAAAACTAGCAACCTTCACTTATAAACTTGACACAAAAGCACCTTAACCATATAAAATCCTTTTATTAAAAATTTCAATCATTTATTATTTCACCACCCACTTTACATGTTATTCCATTTAGACCCTTTAGCAATAAAATAAATTCCTTTTCATCCTAACTTCACCAAAATTGTTAAAAACATAATATGAGCATATAAACTTAACAAGTAGCATGAAAGGCATAATATGACATACTATCACCCGAACCCCACGTGCTCAACGAGTGATAAAATAGTGCCTAATTTTAGGGTCGTGACATCTATGGTACTTTTAGCATCACAAAAAATAGATAAAACTTTGTTTTTGATTTCATAGTATTTGACCGATTTGTTCATCCAAAGAAGTTTGATGCACCTACTATCAACTGCCACACATTTTGATTCAGCAGCTGATAGGATAACAAAAGTTTGTTCCCTATTATCCCATGAATCCAACTTATTTTCGAGATAAAAACCTCCGACATTGGTGCTTTTGGAATCAATGATTATCTCCCACTCAAATGCCTTAAAAAATACCTATGACTTAGATTCTTCATTGGCAACACAACAACATAAACGTACCTGGTGGTATACGGAGTTCATGCAAATCAAACATGCAAGGTCATGGTAGTTGACCTTTCCTCTTGTTTTTATTCCTTCATCTACTTCATCGATGATCTGGGAGGTAGGATGAGTTCCTTGTATTCTGGAAGAAATGTCCTTCTCTCTGTTTACTTCACTTTCATCAGTTTCAGAATCTGAACCTTGTTTTTCAGTTGTCTGAACACTTGGGTAGATAGTTGTGCGAACAACTGGTTGCACAACTGTCTGAACAAATGGCTGTTCTGCAGATTCAATCACTTTTTCTGGTTCAGATTCGTCATTAACTGGATCAAGTTCCCACGTGTAACCTGTAATATCATCCTCGGTAGTTTTGACAAAAAGATCAGGAGCATCATTAAAAATCGATTTATGGTATGAAAGATTTTCAACCAACTTGTAACAATGATCTAAGGATCTTACTCCTGTCAAAACACATCTATTTGAATCATCAAAGACCTCACACATATTCTTATCAAATTTGACATGTAGGTCATCATCACACAATTGGCTTATGCTTATCAAATTAGCCTTTAGCCCATCAACATGCAATACATTATGCAACATAGGTAAACCTTCTACATGCAACGTACCTTTGCCAATGATCTTAACTTGAGTTCCTCCACCGAAGTTGACTTTCCCACCTTTAAATGGTGCGTAGTCATTGAAATTTTCACGTGCCCCGGTCATGTGGCGAGAACAGCCACTGTCAAATTACCAGGACCCTTCAACACTACTCTTAAGAGAGGTGAAGGCCACCTGACAGTTCACAGTTTCCTTTCTTACCCAGGCAGTTTTTCTTCCAGCTTTGGGTTGTGTGTACAGTTGTGTGTTCGGTTGTGCACACAACTGACTGCCCAAGTATTCACCATTCTTCAAAAGTTCAAGTTCCTGTTTCAACTTATAGCAATATGGTCGAATGTGACCAGAAACAAAACAATGATGGCAAACGTATTGTCTTCGCCTGTGACCTTTCCTTTTGTTTTTTAAAACATTTTTCTTTTCAACTTTGGAAGATACCTCGCCCTCTTTGATAAAATTGTGACCTCCATAGCCAATTTCAGATTTTCCTTGATTACCTAAATTCAAAACTTTTTCCAACTTAGACTTACCATTGTTAAGATTAGTTTGAATTTCAGTTTCCCTTTTAAGCTCAGTTTTGAACTTTTTACACTCAATATCTTTCTTTGTGAGTAAAACTTCCAACTTGGCTATGGAGTCCTTTTGAGAATCACTCTCCTTAGATAAACACTCAACCTCAGATTTTAGGTTGAGATTTTCAGTTAGTTTCTCATTTACCTGTTTAAATACCTTTAGTTGCTCCATACGTTTGGCCCATTCAGCGTGGAGTTCAACATAGGTATTGTGCAAGTCCTCATAGGTAGCACACTCTTCTTCTTCTAGATCATTATTAGTTTCACCAGCAGCTGAAGAATTCAAGCAGATAAACACACTGTTATCAGTTATGTGGTAAGTTGTGCGATCAGAGTATTGCACAACTTCCACATCCGAATCACTATCAGACAATGTGATATGAGATGATAGCCATATAGACATATTTGCAGTCTGTTCATCATCATCAGAATCACTTAAGGACGTAGAAAAACTCATTCCCCTTTTCCTTAAGGTATTTGCACATTCATTAGCAAAATGTCCAAAACCTTCACAAGCCCTAAACTGAATTGACTCGATGGACTTCTTACTTTCCAAGAAATGTTTCTTTATACTGCTCTCCCTTTTAGATGATTCAATCGTGGAAGAAGGAGAGTATGATGAAATATAAAACTTTGTTGAACGTTTCTTTTTCAACATGTTGTTGAATTTTTGTGTTATCAAGTCACACTCATCTTCTCCCAAGTTAGACTCATTTATATCATTAGAAAGTGGAACAAGATCCTGAGATACTTTGAGAGCACTTGCAAGAGCAATTGAATTTGCTTTGCAAGCTTCTTGTACCCCAAGATTTAACTCAAAATCAGTCAGAATACCCAAGATGGTATCAAGTCCAACAGTTTGGACATCCTGAGTTTCCTCAATAACAGAGATTTTAATATTAAAATTTTCTGGGAGAGTTCTTAGTACTTTACTTACGAGTCTTGCATTGGATATAGATTAACTCAAGGAAAAAGACTCGTTTGAGATGTCCAAAATTTTGGCTGAGTACTCTTTTATGGTTTCATTCTCTCCCATCCTTAAAGTTTCAAACTTGGTCATTAAAGTTCTTAGCTTGGTTTTTCTAACACTAGCTGGTCCTTCACAATGAAGTTGGAGAATGTCCCAAGCAGTTTTGGCAACAGTTTGAGTAGGAATAAACTATACATATGAGGATTCACATGGTCAGAGATTGCTCCCATGGCCTTGGCATTATAGTTTGCAAGAGCAATTTCCTCAAGTGTCCATGTTTCAATGGGCTTAGGCCCGTAATTCTTCTCATCTTTGCCATTAGACGTAGCCGGGGTAAGTTCAATCATGGGAGGATTGTAGCCATTAAAAAGACTAACCCAAGCACGATGTTCAATATATTTAATGTGCATAATCATTTTGGCCTTCCAAATGGTATAGTTTGAACCATTTAGAGTAGGCGGTTTGTTATGGCTATGGTTATGGTGACAATACATTGTGGCTACTTTCAAGGATCGATCTCAGTTGAGTCGAGAGAAGGCTCTGATACCAATTGAAAGATATGTATCTAGGACTATAACCAGTTGTGCACAGACTTGTGTGTACAGTTGTGCACACAAGTGTCAGCACAACTTACTGAATAGATTTTTCCAGAAAATAACTTAAATAAATAGAATAAATTGATGGAATTTTTTGTAGTAGGGATAGCCATTTCAGCCGGTTCCATTAGCCTCAGAACCGAAGGTTAATGCGAATGGGGTTTCCCCGGTTGGCCCCTGGGTGGTTGTGCGAATAGCCCACAAGGCTAAGGGAAGTTGGTCCAACCATCTACCATCACTTCCTTCCAGGTTCTTAGTTAGAGATGTAAGTACCAATTTGTTGGCTGCCTCTGCTTGTCCGTTGCATTAGGTTCTGCTTACAGATGACTTAATATGACGAACTCCTACTCTGTTCAACTCAGCTTTGAATGCCTTAGGGAATTGGAGACCATGATCTCCCAAAGCGACAGCAGATGTGGTCATGGACGAAGTTGATTGCGTTTTCCTCAGTTATCTTGGCTAAGGCCTTTGCTTCAATCCATTTTGAGAAGTAGTCGACTGCTACTATCACATATTTGCAATTACCTTGGGCGGGAGGGAAGGGTACGATGATGTCGATCCCTCACATATCGAATGGCCACGTAGGTATTATAAGTGTTTGCTCGACTGCTGGGAGTCTAGGAATGTCAGAGTATATCTGGCACTTGTCACATTCTCTTACGTAGGCTTGCGCGTCCTCCCTCGGGTTTGGCCAATAGTAACCTAGCATGATGATTTTATCAGCTAGGGTTCTGGCCCCCGGGTGTCCGTCGCAAATGCCTTCATGGACTTCGGCTAATAGATTCTCTGTTTCCTTAGGATAGACACACCTCAGCAGGAGCTCAGTGAAGGATCTTATGTAGAGGCCTTCGTTCATCACAGTGAACCTTCCTGATTTTTTCTTGACAAGTTTAGCATGTGCTTCATCTTTCGGGAGTTGGTTCTTCTCGATGTAGTCCATGTAATCATCTATCCAACATCTCTCCTCTCCATCTAGGAGCATTATTTGTAACCTCTCATAGGCGGGTTCTTCAGCAAAGACTACGTATGGTTTAGAGTTGGACTCGGACACATCCATAGTTGCTAATTTAGATAGAACGTCCGCTATTTGATTGTCTTCCCTGCCTAACTGGCTGATTTTGTAGAACTCTAGCTTCTTTGTCATATCTAGGACCAGGTCCCTATACTTAGTAAGTATTGGATTTTGCGTGCTATACTCTCCCTTTACTTACTTGACTATGAGATGGGAGTAGCAGAAAGCAGCAACTTTGGTTGCCCCATAAAAGGAAGCCAACTCGATGCCAAATATCATAGCTTCGTACTCTGCCTGATTTTTGGAGGCAGGGAACTTGAATCTGATGATGTCTTGGATGGTTTGCTCTCCCTCAGGACTTGCTAGCATAACTTCGGCTCCGCTTTTCTCCTTTGTGGCTGAGCCATCAGTGTATAAGACCCATCAGTTGGATGGGAACTCGATGGTTGATCCTTCTCCCTCCAACGTTTTATGCTTATGGGAGGTGGGGTCGTGTTCACCCATGAAGGCAGTTTTGACCATAAAATCAACTAGAGGCTGTGCTAGGAGAGTCTTCCTTGGTTGGTACGTGATATCAAACTCTGTAAGAGCGATAGACCAATTGAGGAGACATCCGAAGCTATCCAACTTATGTAAGATTTTCTTTAAGGGTTCATTTGTATATACAGTGATGGGATGTGCAGAAACGTAGGCACGTAGCTTCCTTGATGCAATTACTAGAGCGTACGCTACTTTTTCCGCGTTGAAATATCTACTCTCCACATTCGACAATGCCTTGGAGACATAGTAGACCGGTTTCTGAGTCCCTTTATCATTCCGGACTAGTACCGCTGCTATTGCGTGGTCTGTGGCAGCTAGGAAGATATATAGCATCTCGCCAGTAATCGGACTGCTCAACAAAGGAGGGGATCCTAAGTACTCCTTCAACTGGTGGAATGATTTTGTACATTCAGGAGTCCAGGAGAAGCTCTTGGCCCACTTCAAGACTTTGAAGAAAGGCAGTGATTTTTCAGCGGACTTGGCAATGAATCTCCCAAGAGCCGCTATCCTTCCATTCAATCTCTGAACTTTCTTGATGTTGGTAGGTTCCTTCATGTCAATTAAGGCTTTGATTTTTTTAGGGTTCACCTCGATTCCCCTTTGGGATACCATGAAGCCTAGGAATTTTCCGACAATCACCCCGAACACACATTTACTTGGATTTAGCTTCATGTTGTTGGCTCGAAGAATGTTAATCGTTTCTTCCAAGTCAGGGGCGTGACTGCCATCTTTGGTCTTTATGACCATGTCATCAATGTAGGCCTCCATGTTACGGCCTATTTGCTCCCCAAAAACTTTATTGACCATGCGCTGGTAGGTTGCGCCCGCTTTTTTAAGCTCAAAGGGCATCATGACGTAACAATAATTGCCTCCAGATGTTTGAAAGGTTGTCTTCTCAATATCTTCCTCAGCCATTTTTATCTGATGATAGCCTGGATAGGCATCTAGGAAGTTGAGAGTTCGGTGTTCGGCTATGGAGTCCACCAACTTGTCAATTCTGGGGAGAGGGTAACTGTCCTTCGAGCAGGCTTTGTTGAGAACTGTAAAATCTATGTACATTCGCCACTTCCCATTTTGTTTTTTGACCATCACCACGTTGGCCAACCAAATGAGGTATTTCACTTTCCTTATGATTCTGGCGCTTAACAATTTTTGCACCTCCTCCTTGATAGCTTCCTCCTTGTTGTTTGAAAAGATCCTCCTAGTATGCTTGATAGTCTTAGTAGATGGATCAACTTCCAAGCGGTGGAGAACTACTTCTTCCTTAATTCCTCTCATATCCACGACTTTCCAGGTAAAGACATCTAGATATTTTTTATAAGGGTGATGATTTCTTCCCTTTCTTCCTGGGAAAGCTGGCCCCCAATTTTGATTTTTTGTTCTGGGTAGTCAGGATTGTGTAAGTGCCCCAATCTGGGTCGTTAGTATTCCGTCAGCCCAATTTAATGATTTATAATCATTTAGGGGCATTTCGGGCATTATTTAGACAATTTGAATGAGGAAGGACCTTTTAGGAATAAAAAAGTGGCCAATGGTCTCGCTGGAATTCGTCATTTCCAAGTAAGAATGCTTTTTTGACTAAGTAAGAAAATGCCAAAACTGCTTTTCTGCAGTTCAGGCACACTGACGAAATCATCCTCGTGGATGATATTGTCGCGACAAAATCATCCACGCAGATGATATTGTCACTCCAGACAACTTATAAATTGAGCCCTTCTCCTTCATTTTCAGCAGCAACAAACACCTTTCCCTACTGTTACTCTGCCGAAATCCCTCCTCAAAACAGCCTTAAACACTCCCACTACTCAAATCCAACACCAAATTCCACTACCAAACCAAACACAAGCCTTGAAATCCTCAAACCCTATACACTAATCCAAGAATTAGGGTACAATCATTGGTAAACCCTCATTCTCTCTCCTTAAACCCTCCTCATTCATGCATACACTTTATGCTTAAATGATGTAGCCTTATTTACTTACTTGTTGCTCATCTCCCTTCCCCCTTGTCCTAGGATCCAAGAGGATCTCCATGAAATCCATTTCCATGGATGATCTTCTAAATGATCCACATTTTTATTATGTATTTCCCATGTCCCCTTTACATTACTAGTTTCTACTTGTTTACTTGACCCAAAATGTGGTCATCTTGGAATCAATTTCCATAGATGATCATCTTAAATGGTCCGCATTTGTTTACTTCCTTGTAAATGTTCCCCCCCTAGTCTAAGATGTTCACCTTGGAACCATTTTAATGGATTAACATCCTTAAGACTTACACATTTGGGTCACACAAAGATGTAAGAGATACACTTGAGCATAGATCTCAAGGATGATCCTCCTTGTGGCCACCTTAGAGATCTTACTCTAAAGTTGATACATCTTGACCTAGTTTTCCTTGTTAATTTACTTTCATGTTAAATCCCCCTTTTCCTTGCAAATGAAATGCTTTCAAAGTCCTAATGTACCCTCGGGATGGCTTGATATAGTGGATTAATCACTAATGACCACTAATCAAAGTCTAGGAAAAGAGAGGACAAGCATGGATGCCAAAAATCCAAAAATTCCTTACTTTTCTGTTTTTCAGTTACAGTTCCAGTTAAGTCCTGTAAATCCAGTTAAATTTCTGGAAATTACAGCGATTGATTAGGAAACTGTAAAATAGTCAAACTGCAGCCTTATCTGCGATGATGATATCGCTCTACAGAATCATCCACGCGGATGACATTGTCATCTGCAAACAGTTTCCATTTTCTATCGTTTTTTTCAGTTTCATCACTGTTCTTTAACTATTTTTCAGTCCAGTCCCTCAGGTTCATTTTATTTCCAGAAAATCCTTTTAAGTCAAACCTTTTTTCAAAACATTTCAAAACACACACCCACACACAAAGTTTTAAGTATGAAAGACTCGTCATACGAGGCATTCCGGGTGAACGCCAAACGTTCTTCCCGGAGTGTAACGTGACCTCCGAACTCGTTTCTCTACTTTCGGGCTTTTTTCAAAGTTTTGGCCCTAAACTAAAATGGCGTGGTGACTCCATTCATTTTTTAAGTCCGCTAAAGATTTACCCAATCCAAAAATCTTTTCAAACTTCCCAAGTTTGCCGGGCGCCAAAATCGGGTATATCATAGATTGATGATTATTTCTTCTAGCTCATCTAGAGGCTCCATTTCTGGACCATCTCGGAATTCCAGAGATTCAATAATTATTTCTCTAAGTCTCTTCCCTTCGTCACCATTCATGTCTAGGCCTTCCTCTTCCATCAGTTCGTCTACGTCGGGCAGGTCTACTATTCTCAAGTTAGGGTTGTCCCCCGAGTTCTGGCCGCTGACAAGAACAGGATATGTCACCGGAACGGACGGAACTGTGTCACTGTTTTCTTCAATTTCTAGAACCATGGGTTCCTCATCTTCTACTTCGACAATCAGGCTCATCCTAGAGCTGGTGCGGGTAGTTTTTATGGACTTAGAGATTTTCATGTTGTCCTCCGGTGTATCTATCTCCATCCGTTGAGATGTTTTTCTGCTCTTTACGACATGCTCCAAGAAGTCCTTGGTGGTCTCTCTCACGCATCCAATTCCAGTACGAGTAGGAAATTTGAATCGTTGGTGAAGAAGGGAAGCGACCAACCCAAGTTTTGTTTGACTTGGAATGCCTAAGATGGCGTGGTAGTCACTAGTCAGTCCATGACCACGAAAGTGATTGTGGTCTCGGTTCGGAAGGGATATTCACCGACTTCCAGCTGTAGATCAATAGTTCCATTGGCACCGACTTTGTGGTTGGTGAAACCCTCTAGTCTTCCATGGTTTGGTTCCAGAATGCTATCTTTCAATCCCATCATTTGGAAGGTGGAGTAATAAAGAATATCTCGAGAGGCCCCCGTGTCAATGAGGGGTCTCTCAGACTCACAATTATCAATTCTCCCTTTTATCACTAAGGGCTGCTCGCGGGCTGCGCGGCTTCCTGCCAATTCATTGGGGTAGAAGCTAATGACCTCTTCTGCCTTGTGAACCCAGGCGGGAACATGATAGACCTTGCTCAATTCAAGAATTTGGTCTCTGAGTTTTCTGGTGGAGACTGTCTCTTCTCTGATTACATGCAGTTTGGCTCTAGGAGGCCTTTGTTCCATGTCATCATCCTTATCATTGTCTTCATCATTGTCCTCTTTCCTTTTCCGCTTGCCATCCTTTTTCATGACATAACTATCAAGTTTGCCTTCATCAACCCACCTTTGGATCATCCTTTTGAGGGTGATGTAGTTCTCAGTGTTGTGACCATGGTCTTTGTGGAAATCACAGTACTTGGAAGGGTCACGCGGGTACTTTGGTTTGTCATTAAGTGGATGAGGATTTGGAAGATTCACTAATTGCATGATTTCTGTGATAGGCTTGGTGAGGGGGTGAAAACTTCAGCCTTTTCTGTACCTAGAGTTCTATTCTTCCCTTTGTAACCATTTCCATTGGAAGCCTGGTGAGTTCCAGCTGCTTCTGCTTCTCTCTTGTCAGATCTCTTTTTGCTTTTCTCCTCTGACATGGCAATTACATAAGCCTCGTTGTATAAGTCAGACTTGGACTTTGGCTCTCTAGCGGAGAGTTCATATATTAGTTGTCCGGATCTCAATCCAGAATTGAAGCAGACAATCACTTCCCTGTCAGTGAGGCTTTCCTCCACTCGATCTGCCATAGCACGGAATCTGTTATAGTAGCTCAGCGTGGTTTCATTCTTTCCTTGCTCGATGTTAGCTGATAAGTGACTATTATATAATCATTTATCCTATTATTTCATAATCAATTCCTTAGTTTTATTCCTCTTTTTGTCATAAATTAGTATAAATTAGCTTCATTTATTCCAATTCTTTGATTTTACACTTGTTGGTATAGTTTAGCATTTTCTACAGGTTTTTAAGGCAAAATATTGGACAAATAAAGCTTTGGGAACATTAAGGGTGCAAAGGCAAGGAAAGATAGCTTCAAAATGGGCATTCAGTCCAAAACCAAAGAGGAGCGGCCGTGCATTGTATTCTGGAGCGGCCGTGCACCTGCCAAGCCAAAATGGCCCCAAATCAGCAAAGTGGCTGTCCAAACCAGGTAGAGCGGCTGTGCAGCGTTTCGTGGAGCGGCCGTGCAAGAAGGCCAGTTCAAAATCAAATATGGCGCCAAGGCTGGAGCCGCCATGCAAGACCATAGAGCACGGTCGTGCACTCTGTACCAGTTCATGGAAAGGTGCCTCTTGAAGACATCTTTTTGAAGGAACACAACTCTAGCCTAGGATGCCTATTTAAAGGCCATTTGTATCAGTCAAAATATATCAGATTTTATAGCAAAATACCTGAGATTACATAGCAAAAACTTTAGCAATAATTACTTCATAGGATTTCTTGAAGATCAAACTTGTGTTCTTGGAGTTGTACTTGAAGTACCAAAAGCAATAAAAGATCGAAGTTATTCACAGCATTTTACCTTCATCAAAACAATAAGTTCTTCTCTCTCTATCTCTATCTCTATTTTAAGCGCTTATGTTTGTATTAAGAATGGCTAGTGAGTAATCCCCCCATATTCTTGGGGTTGGAAACTTAAAACTCCTTTTATTCATCTTCTTATATGAAAGTCTTGTCTTCTATCTTCATCTAAACAATTTCTTTGTATCAATCTCAAAATAACTTACATTTTGGAGACGTCTAACTTGTATGATTCAGTCAATCGAGAGAAGTACCTGTTCGGTCGAAACCTAACGGTTTATTTTAAAATCCGAAAGCGCACGGGATATTGAAATATAGCGGGTGCAATTACGAGTCGATCCCACAGAGACAGGGTTTACTTTGGGATGAAATTGTTTTTACTACAACTATAAAGGAAATTGGGAGAAATAAAGATTGATTTAGGAAAAGAATAGAACATACGCAGAAAATTACTTAAATAAAACTCTTATAAACGAAGCATTCTCGGGATTGGAAATCATTTAGCCAAATATTCATCATATAGTCATGTCTTTGAAAATATAGGTTTTCATAAAAATCAAGGATAGTACGTTAGGCTTACACTACTTCTCACGGTCAAGAAGTAGCATTGTACCCTTCACTAATTATGCCCTATCTCTTTGAGATTTTCGTTTATGGTACTCCCGTCCTGTCACAAATGGGCATTCCGGCTTATCTCTAGATGACCATAATTAGTAAGGATCCATTAAAGTTCGCAAATCAACGCACTTTCCATTCAAGGAACATCCCTAGGCCATTGAACTACTCTCGTGATCAATAAAACCTAGTTCCTTTATATGGTTCTGTCAATCGAGATTCTCCGCTAGTTACTTCTCTCGATTGGCTGAATCATACAAGTTGGACGTCTCCAAAATGTAAGTCATTTTGAGATTAATATAAAGAAATTATTTAGATGAAGAGAATTGACAAAACTTTTATAAAAGAAGATGAATAAAAGGCATTTTGAGTTTCCAACCCCAAGAATATGGGGGATTTACTCACTAGTCATCTTTAATATAAACATAAATGCATAAAATAAAGATAGAGATAGAAGAACTTATGATTGAAAGAGAGAAAAGTCTGTGAATAACTTCGATCTTTTATTGCTTTTGATGCTTCAAAGTACAACTCCAAGAACACAAGTTTGATCCTTGAGAAATCAATGAAGTAATTATTGCTAGAGTTTTTTGGCTATGTAATCTTAGGTATTTTGCTATAAAATCTGATATCTTTTGACTGATTCAAAAGGCCTTTAAATAGGCATCCTAGGCTAGAGTTGTGTTCCTTCAAAAAGATGTCTTCAAGAGGCACCTTTCCATGAACTGGTACAGAGTGCACGACCGTGCTCTATGGTTTTGCACGGCCGCTCTAGCCTTGGCGCCATATTTGAATTTGAACTGGCCTTCTTGCACGGCCGCTCCACGGAACGCTGCACGGCCGCTCTGCCTGGTTTGGCTGGCCACTTTGCTGATTTGGGGCCATTTTGGCCTGGCAGGTGCATGGACGCTCCAGAATATAATGCACGGCCGCTCCTCTTTGGTTTTGGGACTGAATGTCCATTTTGAATCTGCCTTTTCACCCTTAATGTTTCCCAAAGCTTTATTTGTCTTAAAAACCTGTAGAACATGCTAAACCATACCAACAAGTGTAAAATCAAAGAATTGGAATAAATGAAGCTAATTTATACTAATTTATGACAAAAAGAGATATAAAACTACGGAAATGCTTATGAAATGATAGGATAAATGACTATATAATAGTCACTTATCAGTACCTAGCGGGGAATTTCGATTGACGGAACCATATAAAGGAACTAGGTTTCATTGATCACGAGAGTAGTTCAATGCCTTAGGGATGTTTCTTTAATGGAAAGTACGTTGATTTGCGAACTTTAATGGATCCTTGCTAATTATGTGCCATCGAGAGATAGGGCATAATTAGTGAAGGGTACAACACTACTTGCTTGATCGTGAGAAGTAGTGTAAGCCTAACGTACCATCCTTGATTTTTTTGAAAATCTATACTTTCAAAGACATGCCTATACAATGAATAATTGGTTAAATGATTTCAAATCCCGAGAATGCTTCGTTTATAAGAGTTTTATTAAAGTATTTTTCTGCATATGTTCTATTCTTTTACTAAATCAATCTTTATTTCCCCCAAATCTCTTTTCTAGTTGTAGTAAAAAAAAATTTCATCCCAAAGTAAACACTGTCCTTGTGGGATTGACTCGTACTTTGGGATGAAATTGTTTTTTACAACAAGGACAGGGTTTACTTTGGGATGAAATTGTTTTTTACTACAACTAGAAAAAAGATTTGGAGGAAATAAAGATTGATTTAGGAAATGAATAGAACATATGCAGAAAAATACTTTAATAAAACTCTTATAAACGAAGCATTCTCAGGATTGAATTTAACCAATTATTCATCATATAGTCATGTCTTTGAAAGTATAGATTTTCATAAAAATCAAGGATGGTACGTTAGTCTTACACTACTTCTCACGATCAAGCAAGTAGTGTTGTACCCTTCACTAATTATGCCCTATCTCTCGATGGCCCATAATTAGCAAGGATCCATTAAAGTTCGCAAATCAACGTACTTTCCATTCAAGGAACATCCCTAGGCCATTGAACTACTCTCGTGATCAATGAAACCTAGTTCCTTTATATGGTTCCGTCAATCGAAATTCTCCGCTAGGTACTTCTCTTGATTGACTAAATCATACAAGTTGGACGTCTCCAAAATATAAATCATTTTGAGATTGATATAAAGAAATTGTTTAGATGAAGATAGAAGACAAGACTTTCATATAAAAAGATGAATAAAAGGCGTTTTGAGTTTCCAACCCCAATAATATGGGGGATTACTCACTAGCCATTCTAAATAAAAACATAAGCGCATAAAATAGAGATAGAGAGAGAAGAACTTATTGTTTTGATGAAGGTAAAATGTTGTGAATAACTTCAATCTTTTATTGCTTTTGATACTTCAAGTACAACTCCAAGAACACAAGTTTGATCTTCAAGAAATCCTATGAAGTAATTATTGCTAGAGTTTTTGCTATGTAATCTCAGGTATTTTGCTATTTAATCTGATATATTATGACTGATACCAATGGCCTTTAAATAGGCATCCTAGGCTAGAGTTGTGTTCCTTCAAAAAGATGTTTTCAAGAGGCACCTTTCCATGAACTGGTACAGAGTGCACGACCGTGCTCTATGGTCTTGCACGGCCACTCTAGCCTTGGCGCCATATTTGATTTTGAACTGGCCTTCTTGCACGACCGCTTCACGAAATGCTGCATGGCCGCTCTGCCTGGTTTGGCCGCCACTTTGCTGATTTGTGGCCATTTTGGCTTGGCAGGTGCACGGCCGCACCTCTTTAGTTTTGGAATGAATGTCCGTTTTGAAGCTATCTTTCCTTGCCTTTGCACCCTTAATGTTCCCAAAGATTTATTTGTCCAATATTTTGCCTTAAAAACCTGTAGAAAATGCTAAACTATACCAACAAGTGTAAAATCGAAGAATTGAAATAAATGAAGCTAATTTATACTAATTTATGACAAAAGGAGGAATAAAACTAAGGAATTGATTATGAAATAATAGGATAAATGACTATAAAATAGTCACTTATCAAACTCCCCCACACTAAGCTCTTGCTTGTCCCCAAGCAAGATTAGGATGAAAAAAATGGAGAGGGAGAAAAGAATGCAAATGATAAAACAATGATAATGATCCCTCAGAAAATTTATTGTAGCATGCTTAATTGCTTTTTGAAGATTGCCTCTATCTTTCAATTCATATTTTTCATATCCTTAAAAAATCAGTAGAGATAAGTATTTAGGGGATATTTTAAAGGAGCAATTTTTGAGACAATAAACTAATATATCATATATAGGAGTTGGTCAAGCAAAGCATATTATAAGGATGAATCTTGGATCATAAGCTTGGTGCAATAAAAAGCTTCACTCTTTAGAGTGATTTTGTGAAAATGACTTTATTGCTTAAAATGTACAAATAAAAGCATGAACATTTATTCACAAATTAGAAGTATTCATGGAATTGAGATGCATTCACTAGTACAGATTTGAGCTTAGATAGCGCTTATAAGCGCTATCTAAGCTAGCGCTATGCAAGTTAGCATAGGGATTTTATAGGAGAGAGAGAGAGAGAGAGAGAGAGAGAGAGAGAGAGAGAGAGAGAGACTTGGTACCTCGCACTCTTCCTTAAAGAACTCCAGTAAATCCATCCTTGCGACAACATCCAAATCAACAGTAACCTCATCTAGCAGCAGAACCTGAACAATTCACTCGTGGTATTACTAAAGATAACACTCCGGTCGCTTGACTAAAGGGTTCATGTAAATAAATAAAACATTTGCAGGGTTTCTAATAAAAAAACTTAATTTACAAATTAAACTACTTATCCACGTTTAAAGTTCATCGTAATAACGCTCATTTGGAAAGTCTTAATCTGTCAAACAGGAGTACCTAAATGCAATGTGTCAAAACAGAGAGGAGCTATTAAGAGTAGGTTGACAAGAAAGGTAAAGAAGCAAAACTGTACAAGAAACAGTGATGAAAGATATAAACATTAATGACTGCTATTTCTTTTCCTTCAGCAAAAATTTTGCAATGCTTTCTTCTAGATAAACAATAAAGCCATGCAAACAAGAAAAACTGTCAAACGTATTAACGATATACTCGAATCTCCGGGTGGGAATAAATAAGAAAATAGGGCAAGACAATATAAGAAACTGTATAATTACAAATAAGGGGAGAGAGGTGATTCTGGATCCATATGACCGTATCTTAGAGATATACAGGATCAAGTAAATCAAACCTCACGCAATCATGCAAACTGATACTCGTTAACAAGGATATATATATATATATATATATATATATATGTATATGTATATATATATATGTATATATATATATATATATGTATATGTATATGATGAGCCCGGATCTACTGGACCGGGCCCGCGCTCGGTCTTGTCCAAGGAACCAGTGACGTGGCAGTTCCTAGACCGCTGGAGGGAAGACCGCGGGCAAATAGGCCCTTGTGGTCAAGACCGTGTCCCTCCTCGGTTCGTCCCCGTCGAGGACCCTTGGAACCCCCGCTCGGCTGGATCTCGTGCCCGCATGAGTCATGCCCGCATCAACCGTGCTCGCGTCTTATATCTTTGACCGCGGGCACAACGATTGACCGCGGGCACATGCTGCTTCCCGGTTAATGTCAAGCCTTACTGAGCAAGTTAGCTTACTGGCTCTGACAGGCCACTTGCCGGCTCCCCCATCACGCATTCAATGCGGCTCAGTCCGGCGCCTACTATTCCATTTAATGCAATAAGCCGGCTACACGGCTCATGTCCCTTTCAGCCATGTCCCTTGGACAGTCAATGTTCCCTCCCTGACAGGACCAATTAGCTGCGGACACGTGTAGCTGGTCAAATACCAAAGTGCCCCCTAGGGCTGATCTCATTGCTTACCTCAACAAGCACCATGGCATTGCCTATAAATAGAAGGCCTTTACCCCCTTGGGCAAGGTAAGTTCCATATACAATTGAGTAAGCTCTTTTACTCTCTAAACCTAAACACACACACACTCCAAAGGTATTCAAAGCCTTATTACTCAGTATTCTTACTCTCACACCCGAGGGCCTGAGTTGGAGTAACATCCAACTTTGACCTTAACGGTGCTTGTTTGTGTTGTGATCTAGGTACATAAAACCACCAAATATATCCTAGCCAGATATCCTTGAACCGCTCCTGACCCCAAAAGCTGTGGCGTCATCAGTGGTTCCATTGCCGGGAATCCGACTTTCTTTCGTTTTCTCGTTAAAAATCTTTTGTTTTCAAGGCACCTCACGTGTCCTAAACAAATTCAGTGCCGAAAGGCTCTTCTTTTTTACATCACTAAGTTTTTCCCGTTTAAAACTTTTGTTTTCAGACACACCTTGTAGTCTAAACAACTGACTGCCAAAAGACACTTCTTTTCAGTTATTTTCATCTTTCTGAGACATGTCTCAAATTCTGAAAAATGCTGGTCATTTGACCCTAGAGGAGGAGAACCAAGCCGAACCCTCCAACATCAATAGGGAAAGGCAAACCAACTCTGTTTTCAACAGAATGGGGGCCCATTCTCAGCCTCAAAAATCCCCAGCTCAACGAGTTCTACACCGGTTAACCGAGGAAGCCCGTGCTGAGAAAGCCCAGGCCTTACTAAACACTAGCCCAAAAACTCCCCAAGCTCACATAAAAAACACCACTCTAACCACCCCACTTTCCCCAGAGCAAATCCTGAGAAGAAAGGAAATCCTAGCCTCCAAGTCCAAACTGGAGGCCATGGCCATCAAAGACGCGGAGATGGAAATGTTTGAAATAGAGGCCAATGGAGGGCTACAGTTCCCTCAAGGGTCACAAAGGTTCTCCCAACGAGCTCCCGCTAACTCGCTTGCTAGTCAAGCTGTGGGGGCAAACCGGGGTGACCTAGCCCTTGAGCGCGGACAGCCGGCCAAACGGAGCGTGGTGCATGTAGATGATAGCGAGGAAGTGGGGGAAGAGGCACAGTCAAATCGCCGTGCGAAGTCCAAAGCCAGACCCTTGGCTCCGGCCAAGGAGAAGGCCGTGGCTCCACGAGCTAAAAAGCAAAAGGTTGATGATCAGAACCCCGAGTTTGTGGAATTCATGCAGAAGATGTGGGAAACCCATCAGAAGGCTGCCCAGAAGTGTGGCCGCACCATGGACGCCTTCAGCGATAAGATTGCGCGGGCACCGATCCAGAAGGGCAAACCCCCCCAGATGGACACCTATGACGGATCCAAAAATGCCAAGAGTCATATGGGAAGATTTGAGGGCCAGATGGCTTTATTCTCCGCGGATGAGTCAGTGATGTGCAAAGCTTTGGCCGCGACCTTCACTCGGCAAGGCCCTATCTTGGATGCTAGCCCTCAAGCTCCCGGTGTATCCAAATATTCGCCCGCCCGTAGTCCTCTTCCTCAATGCCTTTGCCGGAGCAGTGTGTGCCCGCTAGACCAAAGACAGATCTTGTCCGTGTCAAGGTGCACCAAACGAGCCTACGAAAGATTATATATCCCGGTTCAGAAGGTGAGCGAGGAGATTGTGGACCGGGACGAGGGAGATATCGACTATGTTTTGAGGGCGGCCTCGCTCCTCCTTCCTCAAAATGAATTTTGCCTCCAAAGAAACCTAAATCAGTGGAGGAAATGTATGAAAGGGCCTCGACCATTGCCTCCGCCGAAGAGCCTAGTGTGCCCGCTCCTCGAGCTTCTGCGAAAGAAAGGATAAGCCAAGTCCAGGAGACCACCCAGCAGCCCGCTCATACCAATAATCGTGGCAAAACAGAGGCCGGGGATCAGAAAGGCTCAAAAAGGCCGTGGCCGAAACAGCTACACAGAGCTCACCGACCCAAGGGTGGTGATCATGAGAGCCTCGGTACTTTCCTACTCCTCCCCCATGCTTCGAAAGCCAAATGAGAGGAGTAGACTTAAATTCTGTGAGTTTCACAACGACCACGGGCACGGAACTGAGGACTGTTTCCAGCTGAAGCGAGTAATCCAGCAGAAAATCAATAACGGGGAGCTAACCAAGTGGGTTAAGGGAAACAATACCGCCCCCAATAACAATGATCAGCAGCGGGCACGACACACGCGGGGACCAGACAAAAATGAAAGAGATAATAATGATGACGATTTTGGGGACTATGACATTAACTTCATTGGGGAGGAACCTCCCTCTAGTAGGCAGTTGTCCCTCCAAATTCGGACATTAGAGAAGGTTTTCTCCATCCCCGCCCTGGCCCCGGAGGAAGAGCAGGAAATTGGGTTCAAAAGGAGTGAACTTGCCTCCACCCTTTTTCATTCCACACAGCCACTCACCCTCAGAATGAGAATCAACCGGGCAAACAT
This sequence comes from Adenophora triphylla var. japonica, assembly GCA_022495995.1. Lineage (NCBI taxonomy): Eukaryota > Viridiplantae > Streptophyta > Magnoliopsida > Asterales > Campanulaceae > Adenophora > Adenophora triphylla. Next base: position 91,795 of record JAFEMH010005717.1, read on the forward strand.
AGGCCGTGTGTTGGTAGATACTGGAGCTGCCCGCGACATACTCTATTACCACACTTTGATTGGAATGAGAATGACGGAAGCACATCTCACTCCATATGCGGGCATGCTCGAAGGCTTCACAAACCACGCTGTAAGGGTAAAGGGGACGATTGTGTTTGACGTAGCTATTGGGGAAAAACCCATGCAGAAGACGGCCAAGATAACTTTCATGGTGGTCGATCTTCCTTCCCAATACAATGCCATTCTCGGCGTAACTGCTCAGGCCGAATTGGGAATAGTTGCGTCCGTCCCCCACCAAAGGGTGAAATTTAACACCCCGGGCGGAGTTGCTACCATCAAGAACCAGCCCGGGAGATTCCTCCGAGCACTGGAGGAAAAAAGGAAAGAACAGAAAGGCCAGACATCCTGCCCGCAGATAGAGGGCGAGGACAAAATAATAGAGGGAAAGGGCGAGGACAAGTCAAAAAAGGGGAAAACTCTTGCACTCCCGCCGCCGCCCGTACCGATTGGCATGCTTTCTTTCCATTCCACAAAGGTGGAGCTCAAGTTGAGCAGAAAATCGAAGCAGTTGGCTGCCCCTGTTGAGGGAGGTTATATTGATCGAGGAATAGAGGGGGAAATTGACCGTGATATCATATATTCAATGGCAACACTGACCGAAGCTCAGGTCAACCCCCCAACTATTGTCATTGACTCCCTGCACAATCGTGAAATCAGCGACCTTCAACCTAACGACGAGCTCGAGGAGGTGGTAATCAATCCCCACTTCCCCGAGCAAACAGTTAAGGTTGGGCTGGAAATTCACAGCGAGGAAAGAAGGATACTTATTGAGTTCCTTAGAGCAAATTGCGATGTGTTCGCTTGGAGGGTGGAAGATATGCAAGGCATCAGCGAGGACGTGATCCTCCATAAAATCAACGATGACCCCTCCTTCAAAAACATTCACCAGAAATCCAGATATTTCTCCCTAAGAAAGAGATTGCCATCAAGGAAGAGGTGGAAAAGTTGCTAAAAGCGGGGATAATAAAGGAGATCTCCTACCCCAAATGGCTGGCCAATGTGGTCATGGTTAAGAAATCCAATGGCAAATGGAGGATGTGCGTTGATTTCACCGATCTCAACAAGGCATGCCCCAAAGATTGCTTCCCTCTTCCTCGCATAGACAGATTGGTGGATTCTATAGCCGGACACAGAGTTCTAAGCTTCATTGATGCCTACTCCGGCTACCACCAGATCCAGATGGCTCCTGAAGATGTCCGCTCTGTAGCCTTCTCATTCTTTGCGGGCAAGACATACTGCTACACTATGATGCCCTTTGGGCTAAAGAATGCAGGAGCCACATATCAGCGCATGGTCAATCTGGTCTTTAAAAACCAACTAGGCAGAAATCTGGAGGCCTACATTGACGACATGGTCATAAAAACTAAGGAAAACTCCCACGAGCTCGATGTGGAGGAAACCTTCAAAAACTTGCGCCACAACAGCATGAAGCTAAACCCCCTTAAGTGCGCTTTCGGGGTCAAGGCGGGCAAGTTCCTCGGATTCATGGTCAACCAAAGAGGGATAGAGGCTAATCCAGAGAAAATCCAGGCCCTATTAGACATGAAACCTCCTGCCTGCGTGAAGGATGTACAAAAACTCAACGGTCGCATCACCGCACTTGGCCGCTTTATCTCGCGGTCAGCAGAGAGATGCCTCCCCTTCTTCAAAACTCTCAAAGGGGGGAAGAGAGCTGATGAATTTACATGGAGCACTGAGTGCCATCAGGCTTTTGAAGAAGTCAAGACATACCTCGGGCAGCCACCTCTACTCTCAGCCGGTGCCTGAGAAGAGCTCTTTCTCGTATTTAGCCGCATCGATCCGGGCAAGAGCCTGTTCTTGTAAGGGAGGAGAATAACTCCCAAAAGCAGTTTATTATGTAAGTAAGGCACTGTCCGCCGTAGAAGGGCGTTATCTTAATATAGAAAAGTTAGCTTACGCCTTGCTTGTATCTGCTCGAAAATTAAGAGCCTACTTTTCTGCACATCCTATAACTGTACTAACTGAGGCCCCGCTTAGAAAGGTTTTACATAAACCAGAGTCCTCGGGGAGAATGCTAGCTTGGTCTATAGAGCTCACCGAGTTCCAGATCACCTACTCCCCGAGAAAGACAATCAAAGCGCAGGCCTTAGTTGATTTTGTAGTAGAATCATCATTCAAATTAGCGGACAGCGACCTCGGGAAGAGAAAGCGAGCAGAATCAGAGGATGACCCAGAAGGCCCGAGCACAGAAATTGTTCAACCAAGGGAGCGTCCAGAAGAGGTATGGACTTTATATGTGGACGGCTCCGCGAGCAAGTTAATCAGTGGAGCGGGCATACTTCTGATCGCACCCTGCGGGGAGAAATTTATGAGGGCCTTGAGATTCAAGTTCGAGGCATCAAACAATCAGGCTGAATATGAAGCGATTATAGCGGGCATGGAATTGGCAAGAGACTTGGGAGTTCAGAATATTGAGATCAATAGTGACTCTCAGCTCATAGTTAATCAAATTAGGGGGGAGTATGATACTATCAACCCAGTACTAGCTCGCATCGTGACCTTGCAAAAACCCTCATCAAAAATTTCACTTACTATGAGCTGAACCAAGTCATGAGAGAGGACAATGTGGAAGCTGACCTCCTCTCAAGAATAACCGAGCAAGAAATTGGTGAGTTGGAGACAAATTGCCAGATTGAATTCACGGAGAGACCTGCTATAGATCGAATACAGATAAACAATATTGAGGATCAAGTAAGGGACTGGGTGGATGAAATGAAGGATTACATCGAGAAGCAAACCCTCCCCGAGGACCCAGTAAAGGCTAGAGCCATCAGAACGGTGTCCGCGAAATACCTCGTCCTCGATGGGGTGCTTTTTCGGCGATCATTCACCAAGCCTTTACTAAGATGTGTTAAAACTCACATGGTCACCAACTTACTCTATGAGGTTCATGAAGGAGTTTGTGGCGGACATCCAGGTGCTCGCACCCTCTCAGACAAGATCAAATTCCAAGGATTCTTTTGGCCCACAATGAGAAGGGATGCGCAGGAGTATGTTAGAAAATGTGATAAGTGCCAGAGATTTGCGGACATCCCTAGACTACCATCAACAGAGCAGACTTTGGTAGTACCATCGTGGCCGTTTGATACGTGGGGGATAGATCTTATTGGACCATTTCCAACTGCTAGAGGAAGCATCAAGTATGCCGTGGTGGCCGTGGATTATTTTACCAAGTGGACGGAAGCAAAGGGCTTGGCCACTATTTCCGAAGATAACACTATCAGTTTTGTCCACGACCACATCTATTGTCGATTTGGGGTTCCCCGAGCAATAATTTCAGATAATGGCACCCAATTCTCCGCAAAATTCACTGCTGAATGTGTGAGAATGAAGGTGCAACACCGTAAGTCCGCAGTTGCCTATCCTCAGGGAAATGGTCAAGCTGAGGCCGCGAACAAGCTAGTCCTAACTGCCTTAAAGAAAAATTTGGAAGGGCGAGGAGGACGTTGGTTGGACGAGCTCCAGATCGCATTATGGGTTGTCCGCACCACAATAAGAAATTCAACAGGAGAAACTCCTTTCTCGCTCACGTATGGGTCAGAGGCAATGGCTCCAGTTGAGGTAGCCCTACCCTCGTACAGAGTCACATACTTCGACGAGTCTCAAAACGAGGCAAACAGAAGGTGTGACCTGGACGATCTCGAAGGAAAGAGAATGCGGGCACATGAAAAAATGGTGAACTACAAACAGAAAGCGAAGAAGCACCATGATAAAAGAGTAAATAAGAGGAGTTTTTCAGTTGGAGACTGGGTACTCAGAAGCGTAGAGGTCCAAGGGACCCAACCTGGTTTCAACAAGCTGTCCCCGAAATGGGAAGGTCCATATGAGGTCACAAAGATAGTCAAAGAGGGTACCTATATGTTGCGACCAAAAGAGGGAGAAGAGCTTAAGCACGCCTGGAATAGCGACCACCTTAAGAGATACTTCTTTTAAAGTCTTTGTAATTTTTTGGAAGGAGTATAGACTATATATATATAAGGGAGAGGTTATCATCATATTTTGATGCAAAAATCAATTCCCACCAGCCTCAAAAGCTAAGGTGGATGCCCGCGTGCGGATGCCAGTGAGTTCAAGAGCCAACATATGAGCTCCTACTTACTGATGCGCAAAGATCTAAGGATCCGCATGCCTATATATGTACAAAGATCCATTACGATCCGTACTATGATCGCGGGGAGGACTCTCTCCTGCTCGCGTGACACCACCAAAAATAAGTGGATATAGATGAACGTAGGTACAAAGGCCATGATGCCCGTGCCTACGGACTCTAGTGGGGACAATGACCTGAAGTCCGGACCCACTAATTGCGCGAAGGACCTCAAGCTAGTGGGCCGTTACTCACGCCCGTATGTGACAAAGGCCTACATATAAGCCCGTTCACTCGGATCGCCACGAGACCCTCACGAAAAACCCTAGGGAGTTTTGAATAAAGGGTCAAATAAGTGAGAACCTCCAATAAGGGGATACAGATGCCAGGGGGTTAAAGGGCCTCTATGCTAAAATATGCTCCTACCTTTCTGTTGCGCGGACAATAGCCTCACGGCCACCTTCTGCATGCCCTATGAAAGTATGCTTGCCTTGGCTACTTTTGACTTACACCACAGCTCGCAAGGCTGGGAATAAGTGTAAATGGATGAGAGTGATCAAACTAGTTTAACAAAGCCAAACAGACAAACGAGGTTAAGGCCTCAAAGTTTGCCACAAGGCTAAACAAACGCGATCATAGAAGAATAAGGCTGACTCTCACAAAAAACCTAAGGGTTTTGAATAAAGAGTTAGGAAAACTCAAAAAATGCGGGCAAAGGGCCTACTAAGCTGCTGCCCGCAGAAGGAGAGTATAAAGTTAATTGCAAGTCAAAAACGCTGGAAAAAGTAATAAGGCAAGAATGCAAGTATTAAGGTGCTCGAAAATTGCCAAACTACTCAAAATAGCCTACGAGACAAGCAATTAAGATAAAAGTAAAGGAGCCAAGTGGAGAAAAATGCTTCTATTGATGACTGAGAAAGTATTTACAAATTCCTACACTATTACAAGGATCCTACAAGCTATTACAGAAGGGAAAAAGTAAAAAATCCTAAACTATAGGAGCTTGGTCCTTGGCTGCATCTGCAGTCTCCCTGGCCGCACCATCTGTGCCCGCTTCTGAAGTTGGAGTTGGGGAAGGAAGACGGGTCATCAGAATCTCTGTTATAGGGTCAGAGATGGGCTCAGTAGAGGCTGGAGCTGGAGCTGCCCGCGAAGGAAAGAGATCTCCTATGGCAGGCCCATTTGGAAGAACCTGAGCCAAGGCATCCCCCAATGATATAGGGTTATCCCCGAATCGCAGTTCATCCAAATCGGCGATCAGGCTAAGAGCCGTCACTTCTGCCACAGGAGGCAAAGAGGCCGCGGCGGACAGCTCCAAACCTTTGACCTCGTCCTCGGACAAGGGAACTAATGCATGCCCGGGCAAGCATTCATCATCCGTAGCAACAAGCGAGCCAATCACGGCCAACTCCTGCACGGTGAACTTGCCCGTGGCCGCAAAATTCCTTATTTGTGTCCGGACCCCAGCCTCATACTGAGCCAGGTTTTCGGCCAGGAACGAGCCGCCCTTGAAAGCTTGGGATTTCTTGTATTCCCTCCACTTCCTTGCGGACATCGTCGAGGCGGACTTCCCCTCCGCCTCCATCCTTTTGTAGGGAGCGGCTCATCTGGACGCCTCGTCCACCTTCTTCCCCAAAGCCTCCAGATCGCCTTGCGCATCCACTCGCCATGAGCTCTTTATTCCTGGGCTCCCACTCGTTCTTGTGCCCGCGGAGCTCATCCCGCTGACCCCTTATCCTCTCAAGGTCCTTCTCGAGCTGGGTCACCCTCTCCTGGAAACCCTTCAAATCGTTCTCCTTCTGAGTGAAGGCCCTTTCCTTGTCCTCCAGCAGGGAGTTCAAGGTTCCAATTCTTGTTTGAGCCTCCTCCCGCCTCCCGAAGTTTGGCCGCCAGGATGGAAGTTTTGTTCTCCACCTCAGCCTGGTCGAGTGTCACAGCCTCTCGCGCAGCTCGCAGCACCTTATTACTCACTGCGCGGCGTAAAGGTCAAAAGTTATACAAATAAAAATGGTGAAGCCAAAAGATTAGATCAAGCGAGCATCTACCTCGGTCGAGCGAGGCCTATATCCCCCACTGGGCAGGCATTCTCCTCGACAACTATGCCTTTATAGAAGTCCTGGAGAGTATAGGCGGTTCGCCGCCACCGATCCCAACGGAGGCATCGCGAGTTCCGGCATAGATATCCACCCCGGTGATGGGAGACACCTCGGACAACCTCTTCCTAACCGCCAGAGTCTCCTCGCGGGTGGTCAAGGAGGCCACTGGATAAGCAGCCGAGCAGATTGTGCCCCCAACAGGGGGAGAAGAAGCTGAAGCCACAGCAGGGGCAGTCATAGTCCGAGGAGGAGCATCCCCGACCTTCTGCAGCTTCCTTTGTCCCTGTCCCTGCTCTCCATCCCTCTCATTTCTCTTCCGAGAATCCATTTGATGGCCGGAAGGAATGGTGCGGCCAGGGGGAGAGCGGGAGCCTCTAGTGCTGGATGGAGGAGGACCCCTGGGGGGTGGAGGCAGATTCCCCGTAGTAGGGATAGTCTTGGGAAGGCTCAGGGGATCCCCCGTCTTTCTGCTAACAACGGCACCGGTCCTTATCCTTGGTGAGGACCCCACCCATCTCATTCTGCCTCTTCAGGGCAGCTTCCTTGTTGGCCTTCATGTTCTTGGCCTTCAGTTGAGCAGCACTTAGAGGAGGAGCCATCAGAAATTGTATTCTTCTGGATCTACTCTGGAGGGAAAGAGAAAAGGTTAGAATGCAGTCCAAAAAATCAAAGATAAAAATAAATTGGCAAACAGTTATATGAAAACAGTTAGAGACCGATAAGTTCGGGAGGATCGCACTCAGCGCCCAGCATGCAGGTCTTACAATCCGCCTCAAATTGGTAGTGCTCGTGCACCCTCCAATCAGGGTCACGAGGCAACGACTCTATTGCTACTCTGGGGGCATGTGGGGCGCCCTCCCTGCGAGGAGCCACCCCCGAGTAGATCAATAGGGGCTCATCCACTACAATTGTGCCTACATCATAAACGGGCTCCTCCCCGCTATCCAAGTAAAGGGCCAGATGCCTCTCTATGGCAGTGCGCATAGCATCGGCAGAGGACGGGTCCGGATAACTGCTAGAGGACACCTTCATCGGGACTGGACTCTGAGGCTTGGAAAAGGGCCATCCAAACCTAGACTCAATGACCAGGATATCCTTCTGGTTCCATTGGTCAAACTTGTTCGAGGGGGGAGAGAAGGTCTTGGTAGAGAAATTCCTAGCCTTCAAACCCAGAATGCCGCGGAGAATTTGGTTCTGATAGTAAGCGTAGAGCCCGGCCAGGGTGGGTTCATAGCCCAAGAATCTGCAAACAGCTATGAAAGAAACAATGGCCCTGATGGCATTGGGAGTCAGGTTCATGGGGAGGCAGCGGTTGAACTCCAGGAATTCATAGTAGAAAGGATCCAAGGGCAGCCTCAGGCCATTCTCAAATTGAGCACCATAAAAAACTAAGGCCCTATTATCCTCGCGGACATCAGCTACTGTCTCCTGCCTCAACTTATCCTTCCCCTTTATCGGAACGTGCCCAAGGGTGCGGACACGATAGGCCTTGCGGTCAACATTGTACACTTCATAAATATCCTCCTCCCAGTTGAGGATAGCCACTTCCTTGGCTTTCTTACTGCGGCCATGGCCAGGGTTCGCCTCAACAGCTGGCCGTTTGCCTTTATTGCGGGCAGGGGCCTCAGCTACCTCCTCTTGAGTCGTGGTCGAAAAAGGCATCTACAATATTTGTGGTCTCAGCGGCCTTCTTAGAGGTCCCCGCAGCCCTCCTAAGTTCGACCTCGCGGTCATCCTCCTCGGTCTCCGTGCTCGTCGAGCCAAAGAGACCAGTGGCATCACCGCGGGCAGAGGTCACTTCATCCTCATCCTCCCCGCCTACAGTAGTCTCAAAATTCAGAGGCTCCAGCTCCTCACTACTACTCCAGGTTGAACGGGTTCAAGCACTGTGGCCGCGGCACCACGTTGGGAAATACAAATCCTCGGGCAGGACATCCAAGGGGTCATTCAGGTCTGTGCCCGGTGCCCGCGCAGCATTGGTTTGATGGGGGTCCATTAGCTCACACTTCTCCCAGTCACAAACTACTTCGGGGACGCGAATCGCTCTCCTCACTAGTTCAACGGCGTTCAGAGCCGAGCCTCTCTCGCGGGGAAACCTGCACAAAACCCCCATCACAAAATTTCTCAAATTTACCGGTATCCCCCAACACCAAAACATCACCGTTCCTGTTTACCCTTTTATCCTTGGCCTCCCACAACCGGGGTGGGACAAAAGGCCCCCATTGAGATTTTTCGCAGAAATACTGGAAGCACTCAAGGGATAACCTAAGCCACTCATGGCCTACCTTCCTAAATATCCCCCGTCCGTTTACAAACAAAGAACAGATCCTGAGTGCTCCCATCTCCTAACTCTATGGGACGGCGGGGTCCAAATTCACGAGTGGTCATTTTGTTCAAAACTCGAAAAGAAAAGAAAATAGAAGGAGATGAAGAAGAAAAACACCCAATACTTACGAGAGAAGGGTTGAGAAAGGGATTCGGAAAGCACTAGCTCGGATTTCGCAGCAAGATTTCTCTCTCAAAAGCTCTCTGAAGGTTTGGAAACTGTAAAAGTGTTTGGGGTTTAAGGGTTTGGTATTTATAAGGCCTACCTATACGGGTTAACCCGTTAACCCGTATTAATTAGCCCACAAATCCAACCTCGGACCCTGAACCGTCTCCAACGTTTGAAACTTCGAAAATTAAATACCTTTTGCATTTATTACCCCCCTTGGATGAGCGACACGTACCCCTGACGTACCACTAACCCGTCTTTTCATCTGCCAAGGGGCCCACCTGTTAACCGGGAGGCACGCCATGCAAGGGACCACGTGTCACTCACTGGTGCCTCCCGAACGTTCCCTTTGGCCCATGGGGCCAAGCAACAAACAAGGAAAAACGCTAACACTGGTGCTCGCGCGAGGAGCAATTGAGGCAGACCGAGCTTCTAGTAGCTCCTCACTCAGACCATAAATAATCACACTTGGAGCTAGGGGCCATTGATGAGCCCGGATCTCCGGACCGGGCCGCGCTCGGCCTTGTCCAAGGAACCAGCTGACGTGGCGGTTCCTAGACCGCCGGGAGGGAAGGCAGCGAGCGCAAATAGGCCCTGTGGTCAAGCCGTGTCCCTCCTCGGTTCGTCCCGTCGAGGACCTTGGAACCCCTCGCGGATCTGTGCCCGCATGAGTCATGCCCGCATCAACCGTGCTCGCGTCTTATATCTTTTGGCCGCGGCACAACGATTGGCTAACGGGCACATGCTTCCCGGTTAATGTCAAGCCTTGCGAGCAAGTTAGCTTACCGGCTCGACAGGCCACTTGCCCGCTCCCCATCACGCATTCAATGCGGCTCGGTCGGCGCCTACTATTCCATTTAATGCAATAAGCCGGCTACACGGCTCATGTCCCTTTCGGCCATGTGTCACTTGGGACGGTCAATGTTCCCTCCCCGACAGGACCAATTAGTCAAGGACACGTGTAGCTGGTCAAATACCAAAGTGCCCCCTAGGGCCGATCTCATTGCTTACCTCAACAAGCACCGTGGCATTGCCTATAAATAGAAGGCCTTTACCCCCTCGGGGCAAGGTAAGTTCCATATACAATTGAGTAAGCTCTTTTACTCTCTAAACCTAAACACACACACACTCTAAAGGTATTCAAAGCCTTATTACTCAAGATTCTTACTCTCACACCCGAGGGCCTCGAGTTGGAGTAACATCCAACTTTGACCTTAACGGTGCTTGTTTGTGTTGTGATCTAGGTACATAAAACCACCAAATATATCCTAGCGATATCCTTGAACCGCTCCCCGACCCCAAAAGCCGTGGGCGTCATCAGTATATATGTATATGTATATATATATATATATATGTATATGTATATATGTATATGTATATATATATATATATATATATATATATATATATATGTATATGTATATGTATATGTATATGTATATGTATATGTATATGTATATGTATATGTATATGTATATGTATATATGTACATATATATATATGTATGTATATATATATGTATAAACAAAAAAACTCTCAAGGTAAGGCGCAACTATGAAAACAGTGGCAGACATCTGATGAGAGGCAATCCAAAGTAATTTTACACTCCCATAACACTACCACCACAGACCGCAGTTCACGCGGTCTGAATCAAAACATCACCACCATTACCATTCTCTTCTCTCCTTCCCTCCCCACTCACAACTCACAACCTTCCCTCCCCTATATACCCCCCTCTCTCTACTTCCCTCCATTCCCTTTGGGCTTGAGAGAGAGAGAGAGACAGATTCTTAAACAGTTCTTGAGAGCTAGAAAAAAACCAAACTTTAGAACAAAATGAGGAACATTCTTTCATCAATTACTTCATTTTTTATACTCATATTGCTTATGAATAGTGTAAATGGGGAAGTTACAGATTTTTTACTTGGAAAGTCACTTATGGTGACATTTATCCATTGGGTGTCAAGCAGCAGGTACTTTGTTTTCTTTGCTTCTTCTGAATTTCTTTCTTGGGTATTAATTATTTGAAAATTGGGAATTAATTGTGAGGAGGAATATGGAGATTAAATTGCAGGGAATAATGATGAATGGGCAGTTCCCAAGGCCTCAGATCAACTGTGTTACCAATGATAACTTGATTATGAGTGTCTATAATTACTTGAGAGAGCCACTTCTCATTTCTTGAAGAGTAAATTTTGTATATGGGTTGTATTTTTCCAACCAATTGGCTATAATAACCTTCTTTTCTTCCCCAGATTGAATCAAATGTTTCCTCCAGTTTCCTCAATTTGTGTGCTTGGTCAAACCCGGATCAAGTTAAGTACCTTGAATTAGCGAGATGAGTTTTACATTGATGTACTTCATCTCATTCTCTTTTTGTGGAGTATTTTGTTTGGTGCACTTGCTGTAATACTGACCTTAACATATGACCTTTTGTTGGTTCCTGTTGTTATAGATGATGTTGGCTGCAATGCCAACGAAGATATAAATTTTAGTTTCACAGGGTTTGTTCTGATCAACCAATGTCATTGATACTTTGTTTTTATTAGTTGATGTTGAAAATCTGTGTCTCTATTGATTGACTTTAGTGCTTGAACTTGTTTTGATATTTTTGTACATTAGCTTATCAAATCTCTACATTTGCAGGTTTACCTTATCTGGAAAAGTTGTGGGCGCTGTTGGTGGAGAGAGTTGTTCGTACAGAAACAGAGGTCCATCGAATGTAAAGGTCGAGCTTTTATCTTCTGCTGGGGATCATGTATTCCTTACTCAATAGTGCCAAAAATGTAGAAGTGGGTAGCTTCATATAAGTTGACACCACTTATATTATGTAATTAGTATGTGTCGATGACACGTCATGTGTACATATATATATTATATATCTTTTGGGAATGAAGTTTGTCAATACATGTTAATTATCATGTCAATTAATTTTTTATATAATATTTTTTTATTATTTAATTGTATATATATTACTATTAGTAATCAATATTAATACATAACAACAGCCGTTACATTAGGTGTGCATCTAATTTTTGGCGTTACATTAGGTATTCAACTACTTTTTAAATTGGCGTTGCATTAGGTACTCATCTACTTTTTGGCGTTGCATTAGGTGTTCATATAGTTTTAAAATTGGCGTTGCATCAGGTATTTACCTAATGCAACGCCAAAGCTCTGGCGTTACATTAGCTTACTATGTCGTTGCATTAGACCTAATGCAACGCAAGAGAATGCAACGGCCATTTGGCGTTACATTAGGCCTAATGTAACGGTTTTTGGGCCCTAATGCAACGAAAATTGGCGTTACATTAGGTCAGAAATGTAGTAGTGGTATATGTATATATATATGTATGTATATATATATATATGTATGTATGTATATATATATATATATATATAGGAAGCTATTCAAATGAGAACCAAATTTATATGAGAATCATGAGAACTAAACCCAACCATTGGATTAAAAACACATCAATGCTCCAGATTAAAAAAAAAAGATAGAGGGGGTGGCATTTTCGTAATTATTGTGAACTAAATCCCCCTCAAATTTCAAAATAAAATATCTCAATATCTATAAATCGAAAAAAAATTCGAAAACACTGATTTTTTTGCCTTGACGTGACGATTCAAACTAGATCCCTGAAGATAGGATTTTGAAAAAATAATATTGAACAACGTCTAATTTTTAAAACACTAGCTAATTAACTAGCTAGTGTACACTGGCTAATTTAAGTAATGTACACTAGCAACACAGCTAGTATACACTAGGTTACACTAGCAACACAGCTAATATACACTAAAAAAACTAGCTATTGTACACTAGATAACTAGCTAGTGTACACTAAGTTACAACAGCTAGTGTACATAAAGGCTTGGCCCAATGCTTTGTCCTGCTGCCTAAGACATTTGGCTAGTATACTAGTTAATTAGCTAGTGTACACAAGGACTTGGCCAAGACCAAGCCAAGGCAATGTCCAGTATAAGCCATCTGGCTAGTGTATCCAAGTTTAATTTCAATGTTCATTGGTACTACTGGCCAATCAAAATTTATGCAATCAATCACATGAAAAAAAGAATACATGTTTCATAACATTATTTTTTTATTGGTTTGCGTCATTTTACACTCAATATTTATTTATATAATTTGATCCTCCCTCGGCTCGGAGGAAGAAGGTATAGAACATGCATCGTACAGAAAAGAAAACCCAATCTCTTTTTACTATCTTCAGAGGCAACCTCATCATTTTCAAATATAACAAAAACATTCCCATTTTTGTTTTGTTAACTCCACCTGCTTCTACATACTAGGTACGGATCAATTTCCTTCCCAGAATAATGGATCCATGGAGGTGTCACTAGGTAACAATTTGGGGCCGGACGAATCTGGAATTGGGTTGTGGATTCAAGCTAGTTTATTGATTTCTTCAATATTTTAATATAATATTTTGGAGGTTAATATCATATAAATCAATGGTACACTAGCTAATTAAATAGTGTACACTAGCTAATTAAGTAATGTACACTAGCTAGTTAAGTAATGTACATTAGTTAATTAACTAGTGTACACAGGTACTTGTGTACACTAGCTAGTGTACACTAGTTAATTAGCTAGTGTACACAAGGACACCCACTGCAATAAATATTCACACGCTAAATTAACTCACAACAAGTGCAGCACCGATGATGGGACCCACCCAGAACACCCACTGCAATAAATATTCACACGCTAAATTAGCTCTCACATTAATTATAATAATCTCGGTTTGAAATGAAATATGCAGATTCTTATGTGGTAGAGAAGAAAGAAGCTTACGTGGTCATCCCATGCTTGGTCCTTGTTAAAGACAATGGCAGCTCCTAGACTTCTTGCTGGGTTAATTACGAAAATAATATTGAACAATGTCTAATTTTTTTAAAAATAATATTGAACAATCAATTTTCAAACGCAATCAATTTATGAATTGTGCACACTAGCAACACAGCTAGTGTACACTAGGTTACACTAGCAACACAGCTAGTATACACTAAGAAAATTAGCTATTGTACACTAGATAATTAGCTAGTGTACACTAAGTTACAATAGCTAGTGTACACAAGGGCTTGGCCCAATACTTTGTCCTGCTGCCTAAGGCATTTGGCTAGTATACACTAGGTAGCTAGTGTACACTAGCTAGTTAAGTAATTAACTCGTGCACACTAGCCATATAACTCGTGCACACTAGTTAAGTAATTAACTAGTTAAGTAATGTACACTAGTTAAGTACTGTACACTAGTTAAATAATTAACTCGTGTACACTAGTTAAGTAATGTACACTAGTTAAGTAATCTATAAGTCAATATTATTTTTTCAAAATCCTATCTTCAGGGATCTAGTTTGAATCGTCTCGTCAAGACAAAAAAATCAGTGTTTTCGAAAAAAAATTTCGACTTATAGATATTGAGATATTTTATTTTGAAATTTGAGGGGGATTTAGTTCACAATAATTACGAAAATGCCACCCCCTCTATCTTTTTTTTTTTTTAATCTGGAGCATTGATGTGTTTTTTAATTGATATTTGTTAGTGGTTATCATGGTTTACCATATAAATTTGGTTCTCATTATAATAGGACCATATATATATATATATATATAAATATATCATAAATTACCTTAAAGGGGTGAAGGAGACCCATGCAGATTTGTACTCTACGTCTCTGACCATCAGAAACCTTGTGCATTCGCCATTGAAGATCAATGTCAAGCAAGTCGATCAACTTCTCTCTTCTGGCTGGACCAGTTCCTTCAACTGTACAAGACAAGAACGCAAACATGGGTTAACTATAGGCTTCGGCTTGATAGCAATAAGGGGGCAACATGCTTACAAAATACTGAGGGAGTGGAAAACAAGCATAAATTCAATGTAGAATGAAAGAACTTTTGTATGACGTATAGTTTACTACTGCAGAAACACAAATCTATATGGGGTGGGAACGGGGGAAGTGTAGCACATGAAACTAATTTGTGTAGTTGCATTTGCATTGTAGGTAAGGCAGGTAAGATTTACCCACCTCCAAAGATCATATGTTCCGCAGAGAAGTCTTCCTGGAGCGGAATCTCTCTCTGAAGTTTGTAACAACACAACGTTAATCAATCGAATGATGAACTGGTCATTGAAAGTTGCAAAAACAGTAAATGTAAATTAAAATTTTATTTGAGTCGGAAACCAGTGATATTATAAGAAGAGGTCACAGAATACACATTAAACCTTTCTTCACTGTGAAAGGATGCATCATTGGATCAATAAGGCCCAAGGAGGACTAGATGCTTAAGAATTAGCAACCACTGGAATAATGCAAATTTAGACACAGAACTCATGGAGAATAAGAATGTGAGCGGCAATATAATAAACTAAACATCAAGATGCAGCAAACACCTCCTCCTTGGGATTCGACTGACCACCAATCTTTTCACTCAAGCTCATTTCCATCTTTTTCATGTATAAAAACTCCAGACATCAACAAAACATATAAAAAAAGGAATACATATGGGAGAGAAGGAGTACTAATTCATAATATATATATATATATATATATATATGTATATATGTATATATATATATATGTATATACTCCCTCCGTCCCGAAACAATCATCACACTTTCCCTTTTGGGCGTCCCAAAACTTACTTCACACATTTAAAACTTACCTAAAATGGAAAGGAATCTTTACTATTCCCTCCACTCATTCTCTCTCCTACATTATTTTAATACTCACAACACCATTATAATTTACTATTCTCTCCACTCATTCTCTCTCCTATTTTATTTTCACACTCACAACACTTTCAATATAATACTCCTTCCTTAAAACCAAAGTGCAAACACAAGTGTTTGTGAAGTAAGTTCCTGGACGGAGGGAGTATATATATATATATATATATATATATATATATATATATATATATATATATATATATATATATATATATATATATATATATAAATATGTGAATGGGTGTGTGAGAGAGGGTTTTTCTAGAGAGAGAGTATGAAAGAAAATTCTTTCTATTAATTTTTAAAACCTGATTACAACTGAATACAAACTCTCCTTATATAGATGGAGAGGGGATCCTATTACAGACACTTGTCCATTTTGGACATTAATCCTTTACAAAAGAAAACAAACAACTTTTTGACTAACAAAAGAAAACAAAAGCTAAAAGTAACGGTCCATATTGAAGCCGGGTACACTCTGGGCCCCATCGACACTATCAATAATGACCTTCAAACAAGAAAACAAAATACTTTACTTTTCTTTAATAAAGCAAGATTCTTGCTGTCTAAAGCAACCATTATTGCTAGAAAGTCCATTGTCTTCATTTACCGACATAATTGAGTGCGGTCTTTGCTGTCCAATTCATCCAGTGATATTACGGAGAAGCTGGATCTGTTCCAGCCTGTGATATATGTGTATCCTTCTCCTTTTTGACCTTAATAATTCGTGTAGTAGAATTTCTAAATGGGTCGGTATTTTCGGAACCGCTCTACTATTCTTTTCTTCCTTTATTTCTTCTTCAAGCTCCTTAATCTCTTTTAGGAGCTTTCTCTTCATGTGATTAAATTCATCAAAAGATTGCTTGACTGGATTGCTAGCCATCTAGCCTTTGATCTTTGGCTGGGGATTTCCCCTTTATTGCAACCTTGGCTTGTTGAGCAATTTCCACTTGGGTAGGATTAGGCTGAATTTCTCCTATCAGACAATTGAAGATATTAATGGAATTAAGTGACCCATGTGATGACATAGTTTGTATTGAGTCATGCTGGAAGCATTGTTCCTTGGGACCTTTATTTCGGTCATCATTAATAACAGTTTGAATTCTAACTGTCATATTTTTTAAATCTTTCTCACTCCTTCTTCCCCACCATTAAAAAAGAAATTTCTTTTTAGAATTAGTATATTAAGCTCATCATGATCGATGGATATTGTCCATCTCCAAATCCAAGGAATTTGAATTTTAGCAAAGAATATAAAAGGACATTGTCCATAAATTAATTTTTTCGTTTGCAATTGTGCAACTAAAGGACTATTGTCACACCATGGATTATATAAATCCCCAATTTCCTTTGGTAAAATTTCCAAAGAAGGGCCAAATTTTGACCACCAGTTATAAAACCAATTTGGAACTGGCTTTTCCAAAATTTCTGGATTTATTGAGAAAAACCAAGAATGTTTGTTCTTGGGGTTTTGATAATAAAAAACCTTTGAAAAAGCTTGGATATAATCCCAATAATTGAAATAGGCATATTGGCCTTCATTTATTTTTACTGCTTTATCCCCATTGGGATTTAATCTTTTATTGATATAGCATTTGCAGTAGTTTATAAAATTTTCATCACTATTATTATTATAATGATGAGTAATTGTTACGGATTCAGTAACTTTTAGCAAGATTTCCCCATTAGGTCTTGCTTGCCTATTGAGGCCTGGGTAACCTCGTGATTCGAGGTATCTGGTCTTAATTGACCAAGCATCCTTCTCAATATACATCACAACCTCTGTGATAGGATTCTCATAATATTCTTGCTTCTGAGTATTCTCAGTAATTGCAATTTCCTTGTAAGATATTATCTTACTGGAGGACGCTAATTCTTCCTTTCTTGGCGGTGCAATTAATTGCTGCACATTTCTTGACCTTGATTGGTATACTGTCCCATCTCCAATTAGAGGAACAGTTGTTGATTCTTGATGGAGTAACATATTAGTACTCCCAATATCTTGACCACGGCCATAACCGCGACCTCTTCCCCTATTAGGGGTTGTCATTTTCCCTGTAAAAATTCTCTTGTTTAATTGGTCAGCAAGAGAATTATTTTCTCCCTTTATATATTGAATATCAAATTCTAAGGCAGATAATTGAGCTTGCCATCCTGCAAAAATTTGCTTAGCCACAAGATTTTTTACATCCTTTTCAATAATGGATTTTACTGAACTACAATCAATTCTCAGTAAGAATTTTTGATTTAATAAATCATCTTGAAATTTTGAAATACATTTAATTACAGAAAGCATTTCTTTCTTTATAGTTGAATATTTCAATTGAGTAGGATTCCATTTTCCCGAAGTAAATCTTACTAAGTTTTCTTTTAAATTATCAGGATTTACTTGCTTTAAAATACCTCCATAACCTATGTCGGAAGCATCCGTTTCTACTATTTTAAAATAATTTGGATTTGCCAATGACAAGCAAGGTAAACATTTAACCTTAGATTTAATTATCTTTACTGCTTGAGTATGTTCCTCAGTCCAGGGTTTAGCATTCTTTTTTAATCTAGAATACAATATAGCTGTATCTTTAGCCAAATTAGCATAATAGTCTGAAATATAATTTAGACTACCTAAAAATCTTTGTAATTGTTTCGTATCATTTATAACATCAGGAAATTTAGAAGCAAATTCAATACTTCTTTCAATAGGAATGATTTTTCCCTGATCAATATTATGACCTAAAAATCTAACTTGAGTTTGAAATAATTTCATTTTTGGTGCAGAAACAACCAAACCATTATGAATTATCAAATTTTTAAATATTTTTAAATGTTTAAAATGTTGTTCAATTGTTTTAGAAAATACTAAAACATCATCAATATACACAATTATAAATTCAGTGTAAGGATTGAAAATATCATTCATAATGTTCTGAAATTCAGAAGGAGCATTTTTTAATCCAAAAGGCATAACATTCCATTCATAATGTCCAAATGGAACAGTAAAGGCAGTTTTATACCTATCCGATTCATTAATTTGAATCTGCCAATACCCAGATTTCATATCAAATTTTGAAAAAATTAAAGCTTCATTTAATCTATCTAATAAATCCTTTTTATTAGGAATAGGATATCTAATCCATTTTAACACTTTATTAAGTGGTTTATAATTTATAACTAATCTAGGAACGCCTCGTTCCTTTTCAGCTGCATTATTTACATAAAAAGCAGTACAGCTCCAAGGAGATTTAGATTTTCTAATTAATTTTTTCTCTAGTAGAGAATTAATTTCATTTTTGCATAATTCTAAATATTCTCGGTTCATTTGAGCCGGTCTAGCCTTAGTAGGTATTTGTTTTTCATCAAAACCATCTATATAAGGTAAAGACACAAAGTGCTTCTTTCTATCCCAGAAAGCATTAGGTAAATTATTGCAAATTTCATTATTGAATTGTTGCTCAATCAATTTAATTTGAGTTTGAATATTACTCTGTTTAAGTTGTTCATTAATATTCAAAATTCCTAATTCTTCTTTAAGAAAACATAATTGTTTTTCTTTATTTAAAAGAATATCCCTTACTTCATTAAGCATACGGGTATGAGGATCTGTGATAAATTCAAATATAACTTTTTTACCATCTATTATGGTAGATATTCCTGTAGGGTCAATATTAATTATTGGAATAATTTTATGCAGAAAAGGAGTTCCCAATATAATTCTATGGGTAAGACCTTTTACCATAATAAAAGAAGTAGGTAAACAAATATTTTGATTACAAATATAAGCATCAGATAATTTGTATTTAACTCTTAATTTATCTCCTCCTGCTTGAGTAAGAGATTGAGTAGTTTTTGAAAAGTATTTAGTAGGAATAATTCCTTCTTGTAAACAATTTAAATCAACACCACTATCAATGAGTGCTATCTCATTTTCTAATATAAAATCTCTATTAATTACTAGAGTTATTTTCACAAACCATTTTTGTGATGTAACTTGATCTAAAAGATTTAAATATCCTTTTAAATCAGTATTACTAATAGAAGCAACATTATTATTACTTGTAGAAGCATCCTCTTGTATTTCTTTTAATTTAAGAGATTTTGTTTTTAACAAAGTCATTCTTGTTGATAAAGATTCATTATTATTCTTAATCTGAGAAATTTCAGATTTTAATAAGTTTATTTCTCTTTTTAAATCATTAATAGAAACAGGTGTTTCTTTAACATTAGACTGTTGAAATCTATGTAAAACCTCACTTAATTGATAAGGCGCTTCAACTATTAAAGGAGATTCTTCTTTGATTAAGGTTTTAAGGATTTTTTCTTTTAAAATAGGATCCTTAATTATCTCTAGCATTTTTAATGCATTTTCTTGATCAGTATTTAACACAATTAATCCATGCATATCAATTATAGATTTCCAATAACTTAATTCGTTACTCAATTCATTACATTCGTTACTTAATTCATTACATTGACAATTTTTATTAATCTTCTCTAACTCTTCCTCCCCCAAAGAAGTTAGTTCCACTATTTCGAAATTTTCATTATTATCAGAAAATTCTACTTCGTCTTCAGAATTAACAAGCATTATCTTTTTTAATTGTGAACGTAATTGTTCATCTTCTATTTCATTAAGGGCTTTTTTAGTCCAACATTGGTTAGCATAATGACCAATTTTACCACATTTATGGCAACTTATTTCAAGCTTTTTTGCTTTTCTTTTTTCATTTTTAGGCATAAAAGCTTTACCCTTTTGTTTAGGCTTAGTCTTATAATAACGCCTTTTATAATTCTTTTTATGGGGATTTTCGTAATAATTTTCTTTATTTTTAAAAGATTTATTTTACTTATAAGCAATTTTATGTTTTTTATTTATTTTAAACTTTTTCTCAGGAATTAAAGATTTTCCTAAGTCAAAAGCAAATTGTTCACAGAATTCACCTAATTGGTGCTTTTCTGATAATTTCTGCTTTTTCAATTGATTTTTGAGCTTAATATCATTACATAAAGCTAATCCTTCATTTATACAACTAATAATTAGTTGTCCATAAGTTAATTCAGCATAATTAATATTTATACCATCATTTTTCATCCTTAAAGATTGCCGAACCTTTTCAGCAAAAAGATTAGGAAGGCCATCTATAAATTTAGATTTCCAATGGATTGAATTAGGATTTGTTAATTGATAAACCCTAGATAAAAATGTATCTTTATACCATCTAAAATGGGTTAAAGATGGACATCTAAGGTTTTGGAGAAGTGTATGCAACTTCTCAGCTATGGGAATTGTACTTCCTACAAAATGTTGTAGGATAGCTAAACACAAAGTATACATCGCATCTTCTTCGAGTAACCATTGTACTACCCGATTCAGTTTAACCACTTTTTTATGGTTTCTTATTTCTATTTTTGAGGTTCCGTAAGATAATGATCCCACCAACCTCTTAATTGGCCAACAAAACCAGTTATAACAAAATTAGCTATGGCAGTATCACTATTGCCATGCTGCTTACAGACAGTAGAATACATTATTATTCTATGTATTACATCTAATATTTGTTTATCATTTAAGCCATCAATATTCCATTCATAAATGGCTTTTCCAGAGTAAGAATTCTGGAATGGCTCAGGTTCTTCAAAAAGAAGATCTTGAGGCGAGGGTCTTTGATAATAATATTTATCAAGAGGTTTAGGAGCATATATTGGATTTAATTCACTAATATTATTATTAGTGTTTAAATCAGCAAACATATTGGTTAATTGATTAATTTCCTCATTTCCTTCTGAGGAATTGGATCGAATTTCAATCTCAGTCTCATCATTTTCAGAAGACTCATTCTGATTAGATGTTCCTTCTTTAGAAAGGACACCGAGATTCAAATCTCTTAACTTTTGCTCTAAAATTTTTACAAACTCATTTGTATTATCCTCCATTTTGAATCCTTCTACCGGGATAGGAGGTTGAATCATGGGAACATCTGTTTGAACAGATGAACATGAATCTTCTTTATCATTTTTAATTAATTGATATAATTGATCCATTAAATCTCTTTGTTGATTCATTTGTTGATTAATTGTCTCTTTAAGAGATATCAACTCTTTTTCTAGTGATATAAATTGATCACCTAAACAGACCAAATACATATTAGCATAATTCTGGAGTTTAACTAGAGTATTAAATTCTTTAACTGTTAATGAAATATTTTCAAGACTATTTAAACTACCATAGGCAGTAGCCTCAATTTCTTTATTTAGATTAAAAGCTTGTTCTGGTGGAAAGGGTGACTTAAATATTTTTCCTACCTTAGTATTCCAAGTCTTTTGTATTACTAAGATTTCATTACCTATTTCTTCTAGGTGATGATTTAAAAACCATTTTACAAAATATGTAAGTTTTTGATCTTTTTCTAAATCCTCATAATATTTATTTTTGAATTCCATTAATTCTTCGTGAGAGTATTTATTAAAATACCAATCACGAAACCATTTATTATCATCTTCTTGAAATTCTCTATTAAGAATTCCTCTTACATGACTTCGTGGAGAATAATCCATTAAATATGAAAACTCATTTCAGATTGAGTGGGAGATTGCCTACACTTGCTTTCTACTTTATTATAAATTCCTTCTGGAATATTATTTTGACTTATCCTTATTTCTTCTACAGATTCAACTTCTTCTCTCATTTGAGAAGTTGAAGATCTAAAAGACTCATTAGGCATATTATAATATTCACTAGTAGAGGAATACCTAGTAGACATCGATCTAGGTAATTTTATAGTCCTTTGAGAACTAAATTTAATTTCTACATCTCCTTCGGATGTTTGAATTATTTGATCTATCTGATTATTTAATTTTGATTCAGGTTCTATCTCCTGAGGAAGAGACCAAGTAGTAGGGAAATTTATTTCATTCCACTTAATCAACCTATTGGTTGCTATATTTGAAGTCAATAAATTAGTTTGGACTACCGTAGTAGTTCCTGGAAACGATATTTGTTTCACTTTTGGATTTAAAGTATGTAAAACTTTATAATAAATCCTATAGCATATTGCTATTATTTCACTTCCTAATTTGAAATTATAACCACTAGTATAAATGGTTAATTGCATAGCATCAAATAAATTACTATCAGATAGAGATAGAGTCAAATTAGGAGAAACATCAAAATAAACTGGTCCATGGCATAGACTAGTTTCAATTAAAGCTATTAAAGAAGGCTTGAAATCTCTACATCTACCATCTCTAACATATGCCATTATACTGGAATTAACCCCTAATAATGTCAAGGGTTTGAATGCAATTTGCACTAATCCTATATGGATAAATTTATAATTTTTAAAAGGAATTAAATCTTTTTTACTCAATAAATTAATTTTTTTAGTGTTTCCTGAAATTTTAATTGTTTGTTCTAGAGTTTTAATAGCAAACCTAGATCTCATATCAAACAATCCAATATTATAAATTTGATTTGAAGGAACTGATGGAATTACCCATTTATTCAATTTATCCAAATTCTTAGGATATTCAACTAATTCTGCATTTTTAATTAATTCATCATGATGATCATTATCATCCATATTCATCAAACTTGATGTGGTTGGCCGAATAATAGATGTCTTGCTAAGTATGTCTTATTAACTTTGAAAAGTAAATGACAAAAAAGTACAATCTTTTTGGTCATCTTTGCAAACAAGTTCTTCGTTCAACTATCAACCCGAAGGGATAGACGGAAGAAATCCAACGAACGAATTGCTCATTTAACTATCAACCCGAAGGGATAGACGGAATAAATTCCAAAATCAAAGATGGATTTTTGAATTTATTTATTTTATAAATATTTAATGATAGCCCGTAGCTAAATTGCTGTGGGTGGCCGGAGATGTAGACTAAGCTAAGTATGTAAAAAAAAAAAAAAAAAAAAGTAATATTGGAAAAATGGAAATATTTTTAGTGTTTTCTTAAAGGTTCATCTTTTATGC
Organism: Adenophora triphylla var. japonica; assembly: GCA_022495995.1. Classification (NCBI taxonomy): domain Eukaryota; kingdom Viridiplantae; phylum Streptophyta; class Magnoliopsida; order Asterales; family Campanulaceae; genus Adenophora; species Adenophora triphylla. Next base: position 115,289 of record JAFEMH010005717.1, read on the forward strand.
CGTAAATGCCGAGGATGGCGAAAGGCTATTTGTTGGATGAACAAGAAAAAGAAAATTTTTGCTAAAACCAATCCACATCTTTGATTTCGTGGACTTTGTCCGTCTATCCCTACGGGTTGATAGTTAAACGATTAAGTCGTTTGCAAAGATGACAAAAAAATTGTATTTTTATGCCATTTTAAATTCAAAAATCCATCTTTGATTTTGGAATTTATTTCGTCTATCCCTTCGGGTTGATAGTTAAATGAGCTATTCGTTCGTTGGATTTCTTCCGTCTATCCCTTCGGGTTGATAGTTGAACGAAGAACTTGTTTGCAAAGATGACCAAAAAGATTGTACTTTTTTGTCATTTACTTTTTAAAGTTAATAAGACATACTTAGCAAGACATCTATTATTCGGCCAACCACATCAAGTTTATGATAAATATGGATGATAATGATCATCATGATGAATTAATTAAGAATGCAGAATTAGTTGAATATCCTAAGAATTTGGATAAATTAAATAAATGGGTAATTCCATCAGTTCCTTCAAATCAAATTTATAATATTGGATTGTTTGATATGAGATCTAGGTTTGCTATTAAAACTCTAGAACAAACAATTAGAATTTCAGGAAACACTCAAACAATTAATTTATTGAGTAAAAAAGATTTAATTCCTTTTAAAAATTATAAATTTATCCATATAGGATTATTGCAAATTGCATTCAAACCCTTGACATTATTAGGGGTTAATTCCAGTATAATGGCATATGTTAGAGATGGTAGATGTAGAGATTTCAAGCCTTCTTTAGCAGCTTTAATTGAAACTAGTCTATGCCATGGACCAGTTTATTTTGATGTATCTCCTAATTTGACTCTATCTCTATCTGATAGTAATTTATTTGATGCTATGCAATTAACCATTCATACTAGTGGTTATAATTTCAAATTAGGAAGTGAAATAATAGCAATATGTTATAGGATTTATTATAAGGTTTTACATACTTTAAATCCTAAAGTGAAACAAATATCTTTTCCAGGAACTACTACGGTAGTCCAAACTAATTTATTGACTTCAAACATAGCAACCAATAGGTTGATTAAGTGGAATGAAATCAATTTCCCTACTACTTGGTCTCTTCCTCAGGAGATAGAACCTGAATCAAAATTAAATAATCAGATAGATCAAATAATTCAAACATCCGAGGGAGATGTAGAAATTAAATTTAGTTCTCAAAGGACTATAAAATTACCTAGTTCAATGTCTGCTAGGTATTCATCCTCTAGTGATTATTATAATATGCCTGATGAGTCTTTTAGAGCTTCAACTTCTCAAAGGAGAGAAGAGGTTGAATCTGTAGAAGAAATAAGAATAAGTCTGTGAGGACCCCGACCCGGAACCTACACGTGTCCCGAGTTGGAGCGTCCTCAAACTAACCCGAAAACACTAAACTTTTAAAACTTTACTTTGACTTTCAAACATAAACATTAATAATATAACATTTTAAAAGAACTCCACTCAACTCCACATCGGAGGAGGAGATAACTAACTTTGAGAACGATCAACTGTTTAGTTACAAAAGACATTGGTTTTTAACGTAGAAAGATAAAGTTTATAATTACAAACGCCCAAAAGGAATTATGACAAAATAATTTCTACGCCAACCTAACGTACCCCGACAATATCCCAAAATGCTCACAGCCAAACTCCTTTCCGTCCTTACTTGGGCCGTCCTCCTGTCTCGGGATCTAAAACAAGAAAGGGAGAGGGGTGAGAACAAATCTCAGTAAGCTATTATGAATGCAGCAATATGCCAAATAAATGCTACATATAACAAGTCGCACGTAACACATTGGAAAAGCTATAAACACATTCCATTACCTTGGTTTACCTTTTCCCGTCTGAACAGTAGTCGTACAACATTGGGTATAATAATACTCCAATTTACAGTGAGCTGCTTAAGCAATACTCACGTCTTAAAAGACCCGTTTTTCAGGGAACCAAATAAGACAGTAGCAACTCTGTAAGGCTTTTGGCTCAATACAGACGCTATAACCCCAACCTGTGGCCACAGGAGGGGACGGTCACAGATATAACATAATCCGATCACATTAGGTCACACTTCCATAATTGACCGTATTATGTTATACCCCCAACGTCAGCTGACTCACACATATCAAGCACATAATAGATACTTGAATAAAATCCACAAAAGGGATAACAATATATCAACATGGTAAAATATACTCATGTTCAACCAATATCATAGTGCAACATTTAATTAACACACTATGCGTAATACAACAATGTATATGAACTCAATGTAAGCAAGGAAGTAGCATCAATCCATCCTACATGGTCATTATACAATAATACATAGCCTCTTTAAGGGTCTAAGTTGAATCTACCAAGTGGGGATCATAATTGTCTAGTTACCAAACTAGGTTAGCTAACGTTTTCCCAACAACATTTAAGGTACTTCTACTATTCCATTTTGATCACTTAGAATATCATTGTGAAGCCAAAGTATTCTACTTTAATCTAGGTTAAAGAGATTTCATTTTGGTTCGAGTTTGATTAGGTTTGAATAGCCCTAAAGTTGGGGTGAAAAACCAGGCCAGGGCACGACTCGTCCCCCAGGGCACGACTCGTGCCCAAGTGACCCCCCTCTGAACCTGGCGTCCCCCTACAGGTCACGACTTCCCTTTATCCAAGGCACGACTCGTGACCCTCACATGGCACGACTCGTGCTTGAGGTCACGACTCGTGCCCTCGGCCCGTAAATGGCAAAACGGCGGCCATCAACAATAACTTCTCAAAATCCCAAAATTCCAACCAAATGCATTCTAAGTTATGAACCTAAAGGACATTTCCAACCTTAGTAACTTTACTCTACTCATTTAACTCCATGAAACCATCTCTTAACCCTAGATCAATTCAACTTCCATGAACCATAACATTTTCTAAATCTAAAAGAGTTTTCCCAAGCATCAAAGCACATAGAACATTCATAACAACATAAATATTCATGAACATTCAAGGAAGGAAAAGGGTCATAATAACTCACCTTTGGATTTTATAAGGAAGATTGATTTTGATGGGTTCCTCTAGGTGATTCAACTTCAATGGTGCTCTAAGACTTGATTTTTTTGTGAAGAAATGCTTGGCTTCAAGCTTGGACAAAAGGGCTTCAATGGAGGTCTCTCTCTCTAAGCTTTCTCTAGGTTGAAGGAGAAGTGTAGTGAATGAGGAGAAGGAGGGGAAGGGTAGTAAGAGAGGTGATGGGTAAGTGACACATGGCAAGAGGATGGAAGGGTTTAACTTTTGGCCCCCCATGGATTTAAACCAAGGCTTTCACTCCTACACACTTTAATTTAATCATCCTACCCATTTAAATTTAAATTAAACATTATCCCATTAATTCATCCTACTCATTTAACCTCCCCATATTAATTAGCCTTTTTCCATTTTTATTATTTCTCCTAGTTTCTTTATTTAATGTCCAATAATTTTATAAAAGATTTAAATTTTCTTTTCACCCAATTTATCCTAACTTAAGAATATAAAGATATAATTGAACATATAAAGATAACATAAATATTAAAAGCATATAATTAAATATTTAAAATAAGTGCCTAGGATTGGGGTCGTCACACTCACTCCCCCTTAAAGAAAATTCGACCCGAATTTTAAAAAGGAAACTTACTTGAATTTTCAAACAACCACGGGTATTTCGCTCTCATCTCCGAATCTAGCTCCCACGTCGCTTCCTCAACTGTATGATTCTTCCAAAGGACTTTCACTATCGGAATACTCTTGGTTCTCAACTCTTTAACTTGGAATTCTAAGACTCTTAATGGCTCTTCAACATACGACATGTCCGCTTGGACATCATCGGGAGGAGAGCTCAAAACATGGGAGGGGTCATGACAATACTTCCTCAACATCGAAACATGGAAGACATCATGGAGTAAAGAAAAAGACGGAGGCAACGCTAACCGGTAAGCCAATTCTCCTATCTTCTCTAGAATCTCAAACGGACCGACAAACCTCGGAGCCAACTTACCCTTATTACCGAACCTTTTAATCCCCGTCCTCGGAGAGACCTTCAAGAACACAAAGTCACCAACCCGAAAAGATAAATCCCGTCTTCTATTGTCGGCGTAGCTTTTCTGTCTACTCTGAGCCGTCTTCAATCTATCCCGAATCACCTTGATCTTCTCCGTAGAATCCCTAACCAAATCCGGGCCCCAAAGTCTCGCTTCACCAACCTCGTCCCAACACATCGGAGATCGACACTTCCTACCATACAACGCTTCATACGGAGCCATCTCAATACTAGACTGATAAGCGTTGTTGTAAGCAAACTCGACTAACGGTAGATGATCCTCCCAAGATAATTGGAAATCCATCACACAAGCTCGTAACATATCCTCAAGTATCTGAATAGTTCTCTCGGACTGACCGTCGGTTTGAGGATGAAACGCGGTACTAAAACACAACTTAGAACCCAATGCTTCATGCAATGCTCTCCAAAATCTAGATGTAAACCTCGGATCTCTGTCAGACACAATACTAACCGGAACCCCGTGAAGTCTCACAATCTCCTTCAAATACAACTGGGCTAACTTCTCTAACGAAAACTTAGTTGACACCGAAGAAAATGAGCCGACTTCGTCAACCGATCCACAATAACCCATATAGCATCCATCTTCTTCGCGGTAAGAGGTAGACCCGAAACAAAATCCATCGAGATCCCTTCCCATTTCCACTCCGGAATATCCAATGGTTGAAGTAGTCCCGCCGGTCTTTGATGTTCTGCCTTAATCTCGTGTTGACAAGTCAAACACTTAGAAACATAATCCGCTATTTCTCTCTTCATTCCATTCCACCAATATCCACGCTTCAAGTCTTGATACATTTTGGTACTTCCCGGATGAATCGCAAACTTGGACTTATGGCCATCCTCTAAAACACGCTTCTTGATTTCCGGCGATGACGGAACGCAAATTCTCCCTTGGAAAGTTAAAATCCCATCTCTATTCAAAGCAAACTCCCCGGTTTTCCCATCTTGCACTTGATCTAAAATCTTCTTCAACCCCGGATCACCTTGTTGAGCTTCCTTCAAATCCCCATACAAAGTCGGAACGGCTCTAACATTCGCAATAATTACTTCACTCTTCAATTCTCGGGAACCCAAAGTCATCCAAATACGCCTTTCGGCTAATCGCATCGGCCACCACATTGGCCTTCCCCGGATGATAAGAAATTATACAATCGAAATCTTTCAAAAACTCAAGCCATCTCCTTTGTCGGTTGTTCAACTCCTTTTGGGTGAATAAGTACTTCAAACTCTTATGATCGGTAAAAATCTCAAACTTCGCCCCATAAAGGTAGTGCTTCCACTTATGTAACGCAAATACAATCGCCGCCAATTCCATATCATGAGTAGGGTAATTCTGTTCCGCCGGTGATAACTTCCTAGAGGCATACGCAATAACCTTCCCATTTTGCATCAATACACATCCCAAACCCGCCTTCGAGGCATCACTATAGATCACAAAATTCTCACAACCATCCGGAAGGGTAAGAATAGGAGCCGTTGTCAATCTCTTCTTCAATTCGTCAAAGCTTGCTTCACACTTGGAATCCCATACAAACGATACATCTTTCTGAGTCAACCTAGTCAACGGAGTCGCAATCCGAGACAACCCCTCAATGAACCTCCGATAATACCCCGCCAAACCAAGAAAACTACGGACCTCGGTCACAGTCGAAGGTTGCTTCCAATTAACCACGGCCTCAATCTTTGAAGGATCAACGGAAATTCCCGAACTCGACACAACATGCCCCAAGAAAGAAATCTGCTCAAGCCAAAACTCGCACTTACTGAACTTGGCGTATAACTGCTTCTCACGAAGAACGGTCAAGACAATCCTCAAATGATTCTCATGCTCTTCCCGGGACTTAGAATACACAAGAATATCATCAATAAAGACCACCACAAAACTATCAAGATAAGGCTTGAAAACACGGTTCATCATATCCATAAATACGGCTGGAGCATTAGTTAACCCAAACGGCATCACAACAAACTCATAATGACCATATCTAGTTCGAAAAGTTGTCTTAGCAACATCATCCGGTCTAATCTTTCAATCGATGGTATCCGCTTCTCAAATCAAGCTTTGAGTAGATAACGGAACCTTGGAGTTGGTCAAACAAATCATCTATATGCGGGAGAGGATACTTATTCTTAATGGTGGCTTGGTTCAACAAACGATAGTCAATACACAATCGTAAGGTACCATCCTTCTTCCTAACAAACAAGACCGGTGCTCCCCACGGAGACACACTAGGACGAATAAAACCTCGGTCTAACAATTCTTGCAATTGGACCTTCAGCTCTTTTAACTCGGCGGAGCCATTCTATAGGGTGCTTTAGAGATAGGTGCGGTACCGGCCACTAAGTCAATACAAAACTCTATCTCACGATCCGGAGGCATAGAGTACTCGCTAGAAAACACATCACTAAATTCATTAACAACCGGAACATGAGCTAACTCGGGAGACTTCTTATTGGAATCTACCACATAAGCCAAGTAACCCGTACACCCCTTAGATAGCATCTTCCTAGCCTTTAAAGCAGAGATAACATGTAAACCGAACATAGATCTATCCGCATCAAATACAAAAGTAGGCATATTAGGCATAGCAAATGAGACTCGCTTTCTACGACAGTCTACCATAGCATGACACTGACTCAACCAATCCATCCCAAGGATCACATCAAAATCACGGATTGGTAACTCGACCAAATCCACCGGCAATACATGCCCACATATAGTCACATCACAACCATGATATATCAAAGAAGATTCAAGGCTCTCTCCCATAGGAGTAGAGACCTCCAACACATAAGGCATAGATTCAGGCAAGATATGTAATGAGAATGCAAAATGCGATGCCACAAATGAATGGGAAGACCCGGGATCTATAAGAATGCGGGCCTTAACTCCTGAGACAGGAACTATACCTCTAATGACGGCATTAGGATCGACCTCTCCTCGACCCAAAGCAAACACACGACCTTGGACTCTATCCTTAGGTTTCCCATCAACATCTCTCTTCACACCACTACCTTGTCCTCCAAATCCGGTACCCGAAGCTTGCTTATTCTGTAACTTGGGACAATTTCTCCTGAAATGGCCACGGAGACCCACACTCCAAACACTTACCTTGTTTGCTCCAACACTTGTCCTCCGAATGCCCTAGTTTCTTGCAAAACCCACATGTTGTCCCAAACTGACCGGAAGTCGCACGATTTGCCGAGCCGCCACATGACCTCCTCGATTCGCTCCCGGAGTAAATGTCCTCGGCTGCACCCTATTCTGTCCCGAACCTTGACCTTGGAACCTATTTCTGTTTCCACCTTCATTTCTACCACGATGCTCCTCTATGTCATTCTCAATCCGATACGCCATATTCACTGCTGCTTGGAAGTTGGCGAAGTTATGCGTCATCAACAGCTTCCGAACTCAACCCTTAAACCTTTCACAAACCGGTAGACTCGCCTCTCCTCATCGGCACCAAATGAGGACAATATCGGGCCAATTACGTGAACTTTGCTGAATCTTTGCGCTATCGTCATGGTCCCTTGCTCCAGGTTTCGTAAACTCGCCTTCCTTCTTGTCTCTAGTGACCATCGGTACAAAGTGATCCCGGAACTTGCGTGTGAAGTTCTCCCAAGTCTGTGGTGTCAAATCCCGGTCCCAACCATCCTTCACTACTTGCCACCAAAGGTGCTCGCAGTCCTTCCAACTTGAAAACGGCGCATCTCACCTTCTCCGCATCCGTACTCTCCATAGCTGCAAAAATCTTATTCATAGCCTCAAGCCACCTCTCAGCCTTCACCGGATCCGGATCTCCGTTGAAGCTAGGAGGAGACATCTTCACGAACTTCTCCAAACCATGTTGCCCTTGTCTGCCTTCTTCTTTGTTGCCTACCCCGATTCAAATTACGAGTTGCCATATGCTGAAGAAACCCTCGGAACATATCCATCATCTCGGCATTCGGATTACCAACACCACCCAAACCTAGATTCTGATCACCATCATTTCCCGCCATAACAACAAACACCTGCATTAAACACTCGTCGTCAGTTATCACACACTCTCACTCAGCTAGACTCTACCCGAGAATTCTAACCGAGCTCTGATACCAACTGTGAGGACCCCGACCCGGAACCTACACGTGTCCCGAGTTGGAGCGTCCTCAAACTAACCCGAAAACACTAAACTTTTAAAACTTTACTTTGACTTTCAAACATAAACATTAATAATATAACATTTTAAAAGAACTCCACTCAACTCCACATCGGAGGAGGAGATAACTAACTTTGAGAACGATCAACTGTTTAGTTACAAAAGACATTGGTTTTTAACGTAGAAAGATAAAGTTTATAATTACAAACGCCCAAAAGGAATTATGACAAAATAATTTCTACGCCAACCTAACGTACCCCGACAATATCCCAAAATGCTCACAGCCAAACTCCTTTCCGTCCTTACTTGGGCGGTCCTCCTGTCTCGGGATCTAAATAAGACAGTAGCAACTCTGTAAGGCTTTTGGCTCAATACAGACGCTATAACCCCAACCTGTGGCCACAGGAGGGGACGGTCACAGATATAACATAATTCGATCACATTAGGTCACACTTCCATAATTGACCGTATTATGTTATACCCCCAACGTCAGCTGACTCACACATATCAAGCACATAATAGATACTTGAATAAAATCCACAAAAGGGATAACAATATATCAACATGGTAAAATATACTCATGTTCAACCAATATCATAGTGCAACATTTAATTAACACACTATGCGTAATACAACAATGTATATGAACTCAATGTAAGCAAGGAAGTAGCATCAATCCATCCTACATGGTCATTATACAATAATACATAGCCTCTTTAAGGGTCTAAGTTGAATCTACCAAGTGGGGATCATAATTGTCTAGTTACCAAACTAGGTTAGCTAACGTTTTCCCAACAACATTTAAGGTACTTCTACTATTCCATTTTGATCACTTAGAATATCATTGTGAAGCCAAAGTATTCTACTTTAATCTAGGTTAAAGAGATTTCATTTTGGTTCGAGTTTGATTAGGTTTGAATAGCCCTAAAGTTGGGGTGAAAAACCAGGCCAGGGCACGACTCGTCCCCCAGGGCACGACTCGTGCCCAAGTGACCCCCCTCTGAACCTGGCGTCCCCCTACAGGTCACGACTTCCCTTTATCCAAGGCACGACTCGTGACCCTCACATGGCACGACTCGTGCTTGAGGTCACGACTCGTGCCCTCGGCCCAGAAATGGCAAAACAGCAGCCATCAACAATAACTTCTCAAAATCCCAAAATTCCAACCAAATGCATTCTAAGTTATGAACCTAAAGGACATTTCCAACCTTAGTAACTTTACTCTACTCATTTAACTCCATGAAACCATCTCTTAACCCTAGATCAATTCAACTTCCATGAACCATAACATTTTCTAAATCTAAAAGAGTTTTCCCAAGCATCAAAGCACATAGAACATTCATAACAACATAAATATTCATGAACATTCAAGGAAGGAAAAGGGTCATAATAACTCACCTTTGGATTTTATAAGGAAGATTGATTTTGATGGGTTCCTCTAGGTGATTCAACTTCAATGGTGCTCTAAGACTTGATTTTTTTGTGAAGAAATGCTTGGCTTCAAGCTTGGACAAAAGGGCTTCAATGGAGGTCTCTCTCTCTAAGCTTTCTCTAGGTTGAAGGAGAAGTGTAGTGAATGAGGAGAAGGAGGGGAAGGGTAGTAAGAGAGGTGATGGGTAAGTGACACATGGCAAGAGGATGGAAGGGTTTAACTTTTGGCCCCCCCATGGATTTAAACCAAGGCTTTCACTCCTACACACTTTAATTTAATCATCCTACCCATTTAAATTTAAATTAAACATTATCCCATTAATTCATCCTACTCATTTAACCTCCCCATATTAATTAGCCTTTTTCCATTTTTATTATTTCTCCTAGTTTCTTTATTTAATGTCCAATAATTTTATAAAAGATTTAAATTTTCTTTTCACCCAATTTATCCTAACTTAAGAATATAAAGATATAATTGAACATATAAAGATAACATAAATATTAAAAGCATATAATTAAATATTTAAAATAAGTGCCTAAGATTGGGGTCGTCACAAAGTCAAAATAATATTCCAGAAGGAATTTATAATAAAGTAGAAAACAAGAGTAGGCAATCTCCCACTCAATCTGAAATGAGTTTTCATATTTAATGGATTATTCTCCAGGAAGCCATATAAGAGGAATTCTTAATAGAGAATTTCAAGAAGATGATAATAAATGGTTTCGTGATTGGTATTTTAATAAATACTCTCACGAAGAATTAATGGAATTTAAAAATAAATATTATGAGGATTTAGAAAAAAATCAGAAACTTACATACTTTGTAAAATGGTTTTTAAATCATCATATAGATGAAATAAGTAATGAAATTTTAGTAATACAAAAGACTTGGAATACTAAGGTAGGAAAAATAATTAAATCACCTTTTCCACCTGAACAAGCTTTTAATCTAAATAAAGAGATTGAAGCTACTGCCTATGGTAGTTTAAATAGTCTTGAAAATATTTCATTAACAGTTAAAGAATTTAATGCTTTAGTTAAACTCCAGAATTATGCTAATACGTATTTGGTCTGTTTAGGTGATCAATTTATATCACTAGAAAGAGAATTAATATCTCTTAAAGAGACAATTAATCAACAAATGAATCAACAAAGGGATATAATTGATCAATTATATCAATTAATTAAGAAAGAAAAAGAAGAGTCATGTTCATCTATTCAATCAGATGTTCCCATGATTCAACCTCCTATCCCGGTGGAAGGATTCAAAATGGAGGATAATACAAATGAGTTTGTCAAAATTTTAGAGCAAAAGTTAAGAGATTTAAATCTCGGTGTCCTTTCTAAAGAAGGAACATCTAACCAGAATGAGTCTTCTGAAAATGATGAGACTGAGATTGAAATTCGATCCAATTCCTCAGAAGGAAACGAGGAAATTAATCAATTAACCAATATGTTTGCTGATTTACACACTAATAATAATATTAGTGAATTAAATCCAATTTATGCTCCTAAACCTCTTGATAAATATTATTATCAAAGACCCTCGCCTCAAGATCTTCTTTTTGAAGAACCTGAGCCATTCCAGAATTCTTACTCTGGAAAAGCCATTTATGAATGGAATATTGATGGCTTAAATGATAAACAAATTCTAGATGTAATACATAGAATAATAATGTATTCTACTGTCTGTAAGCAGCATGGCAATAGTGATACTGCCATAGCTAATTTTGTTATAACTGGTTTTGTTGGCCAATTAAGAGGTTGGTGGGATCATTATCTTACGGAACCTCAAAAAATAGAAATAAGAAACCATAAAAAAGTGGTTAAAACTGAATCAGGTAGTACAATGGTTACTACTGAAGAAGATGCAGTGTATACATTGTGTCTAGCTATCCTACAACATTTTGTAGGAAGTACAATTCCCATAGCTGAGAAGTTGCATACACTTCTCCAAAACCTTAGATGTCCATCTTTAACCCATTTTAGATGGTATAAAGATACATTTTTATCTAGGGTTTATCAATTAACAAATCCTAATTCAATCCATTGGAAATCTAAATTTATAGATGGCCTTCCTAATCTTTTTGCTGAAAAGGTTCGGCAATCTTTAAGGATGAAAAATGATGGTATAAATATTAATTATGCTGAATTAACTTATGGACAACTAATTAGTAGTTGTATAAATGAAGGATTAGCTTTATGTAATGATATTAAGCTCAAAAATCAATTGAAAAAGCAGAAATTATCAGAAAAGCACCAATTAGGTGAATTCTGTGAACAATTTGCTTTTGACTTAGGAAAATCTTTAATTCCTGAGAAAAAGTTTAAAATAAATAAAAAACATAAAATTGTTTATAAGAAAAATAAATCTTTTACAAATAAAGAAAATTATTACGAAAATCCCCATAAAAGAATTATAAAAGGCGTTATTATAAGACTAAGCCTAAACAAAAGGGTAAAGCTTTTATGCCTAAAAATGAAAAAAGAAAAGCAAAAAAGCTTGAAATAAGTTGCCATAAATGTGGTAAAATTGGTCATTATGCTAACCAATGTTGGACTAAAAAAGCCCTTAATGAAATAGAAGATGAACAATTACGTTCACAATTAAAAAAGATAATGCTTGTTAATTCTGAAGATGAAGTAGAATTTTCTGTTAATAATGAAAATTTCGAACTAACTTCTTCGGGGGAGGAAGAGTTAGAGAAGATTAATAAAAATTGTCAATGTAATGAATTAAGTAACGAATGTAATGAATTGAGTAACTAATTAAGTTATTGGAAATCTATAATTGATATGCATGGATTAAATGTGTTAAATACTGATCAAGAAAATGCATTAAAAATGCTAGAGATAATTAAGGATCCTATTTTAAAAGAAAAAAATCCTTAAAACCTTAATCAAAGAAGAATCTCCTTTAATAGTTGAAGCGCCTTATCAATTAAGTGAGGTTTTACATAGATTTCAACAGTCTAATGTTAAAGAAACACCTGTTTCTATTAATGATTTAAAAAGAGAAATAAATCTATTAAAATATGAAATTTCTCAGATTAAAAATAATAATGAATCTTTATCAACAAGAATGACTTTGTTAGAAACAAAATCTCTTAAATTAAAAGAAGTACAAGAGGATGTTTCTACAAGTAATAATAATGTTGCTTCTATCAGTAATAATGAGTTAAAAGGATATTTAAATCTTTTAGATCAGGTCACATCACAAAAATGGTTTGTGAAAATAACTCTAGTAATTAATAGAGATTTTATATTAGAAAATGAAATAGCACTAATTGATAGTGGTGCTGATTTAAATTGTTTACAAGAAGGAATTATTCCTACTAAATATTTTTCAAAAATTACTCAATCTCTTACCCAAGCAGGAGGAGATAAATTAAGAGTAAAATACAAGTTATCTGATGCTTATATTTGTAATCAAAATATTTGTTTACCTACTTCTTTTATTTTGGTAAAAGGTCTTACCCATAGAATTATATTGGGAACTCCTTTTTTGCATAAAATTATGCCAATAATTAATATTGACCCAGCAGGAATATCTACCATAATAGATGGTAAAAAAGTCATATTTGAATTTATTACAGATCCTCATACCCGTATGCTTAATGAAGTAAGGGATATTCTTTTAAATAAAGAAAAACAATTATGTTTTCTTAAAGAAGAATTAGGAATTTTGAATATTAATGAACAACTTAAACAGAGTAATATTCAAACTCAAATTAAATTGATTGAGCAACAATTTAATAATGAAATTTGCAATAATTTACCTAATGCTTTCTGGGATAGAAAGAAACACTTTGTGTCTTTACCCTATATAGATGGTTTTGATGAAAAACAAATACCTACTAAGGCTAGACCGGCTCAAATGAACCGAGAATATTTAGAATTATGTAAAAATGAAATTAATTCTCTACTAGAGAAAAAATTAATTAGAAAATCTAAATCTCCTTGGAGTTGTACTGCTTTTTATGTAAATAATGCAGCTGAAAAGGAACGTGGTGTTCCTAGATTAGTTATAAATTATAAACCACTTAATAAAGTGTTAAAATGGATTAGATATCCTATTCCTAATAAAAAGGATTTATTAGATAGATTAAATGAAGCTTTAATTTTTTCAAAATTTGATATGAAATCTGGGTATTGGCAGATTCAAATTAATGAATCGGATAGGTATAAAACTGCCTTTACTGTTCCATTTGGACATTATGAATGGAATGTTATGCCTTTTGGATTAAAAAATGCTCCTTCTGAATTTCAGAACATTATGAATGATATTTTCAATCCTTACACTGAATTTATAATTGTGTATATTGATGATGTTTTAGTATTTTCTAAAACAATTGAACAACATTTTAAACATTTGAAAATATTTAAAAATTTGATAATTCATAATGGTTTGGTTGTTTCTGCACCAAAAATGAAATTATTTCAAACTCAAGTTAGATTTTTAGGTCATAATATTGATCAGGGAAAAATCATTCCTATTGAAAGAAGTATTGAATTTGCTTCTAAATTTCCTGATGTTATAAATGATACGAAACAATTACAAAGATTTTTAGGTAGTCTAAATTATATTTCAGACTATTATGCTAATTTGGCTAAAGATACAGCTATATTGTATTCTAGATTAAAAAAGAATGCTAAACCCTGGACTGAGGAACATACTCAAGCAGTAAAGATAATTAAATCTAAGGTTAAATGTTTACCTTGCTTATCTTTGGCAAATCCAAATTATTTTAAAATAGTAGAAACTGATGCTTCCGATATAGGTTATGGAGGTATTTTACAGCAAGTAAATCCTGATAATTCAAAAGAAAATTTAGTAAGATTTACTTCGGGGAAAATGGAATCCTACTCGCTTGAAATATTCAACTATAAAGAAAGAAATGCTTTCGTAATCAAATGTATTTCAAAATTTCAAGATGATTTATTAAATCAAAATTTTTATCGAGAATTGATTGTAGTTCAAGAAAAATCCATTATTGAAAAGGATGTAAAATCTTGTGGCTAAGCAAATTTTTGCAGATGGCAAGCTCAATTATCTGCCTTTGAATTTGATATTCAATATATAGGAGAAAATAATTCTCTTCCGACTATTTAAACAAGAGAATTTTTACAGGGAAATGACAACCCCTAATAGGGAAGAGGTCGCAATGGCCGTGGTCGAGGAAGGATATGTCAAGATAATCAAGACAATGAAGTACCAAATATTCCATAATAGGATACAATATTCCTGGGAGATGGGGTATTGGGTGAGAACAGAAATATGCAAAGAATCTGCACCTGTACAAAATAAAAAGGAAGAGAAGGCTTCCACCTCATCATCCAATCAGATGATATCTTATAAAGATATTGCCAATGCTGAGAATACTATGGAGCAAGAATATTATGAGAATCCCATCACAGAATTTGTGATGAGTACGAGGATGAGGACCTCAAAATTGCCGAAATGATGCTTGGTCAATTAAGACCGAGATACCTCGAATCAAGAGGTTATCCCGGCCTCCATGGGCAAGCAAGGCCTAATGGGAATACTTGGGTTACTGAATCAGTACCAATTTCTCATCACTACAATAGTAGTAGTGAAGAAAAATTTATAAATTACAAAGAAATGTCATATTAATAAAATTTTGCTTCCCTAGAGAGCTGGACCGAACTCTAACGGGATAAAGCGGTAAAAATTTTTGAAGGCCAATATGCCTATTTTAATTATTGGGATTATATCCAAGCTTTTCAAAGGTTTTTTACTATCAAAACTCCAAGAACAAACATTCTTGGTTTTTCTCGATAAATCCAGAAATTTTGGATAAGCCAGTTCCTAATTGGTTTTATAACTGGTGGTCAAAATTTGGCCCTTCTTTGGAAATTTTACCAAAGGAAATTGGGGATTTATATAATCCATGGTGTGACAATAGTCCTTTAGTTGCACAATTGCAAACGGAAAAATTAATTTATGGACAATGTCCTTTTATATTCTTTACTAGATTTCAAATTCCATGGATATGGAGGTGGACAATTTCCATCGATTATGATGAGCTTGATATACCAATTTTAAAAAGAAATTTCTTTTTTAAATGGTGGGGTAGAATGAGTGAAGAAGATTTAAGAAATATAACAGTTAGAATTCAAACTGTTATTAAGGAAGACCGAAATAAGGAGTCCAAAGAGCAAAGTTTCCAGCCGGGCTCAATGAGTAGCCTAAAACTATATTTCCAGAGAAAATATCCGAAAGAATTCGATAGGAGAAATTCAGCCTAATGTTGACCATATGAAGAATCAATATTAATGGAATTCAAAGGACCCAAAAAGATGATGACATAGTTTGTATTGAGTCATCACATTGGGTCACTTGACTCTATTAATTCTTTTATTGTCCGGCAAAATCATTAATCAATAAGAAGAATTTGGGACGTCATATTTTAATAGAGGCAATCTTTCTTCAACACCTAAGGCTTCAAAAAAGGGAAATTTTCCATTAAGAAGATATGGCCAGAATTTAGATATGAATTAGTATATTAAGACTCATCATGATCGATGGATATTGTCCATCTCCGAAAAGAAATCCAAGGAATTTGATATTTTAGCAAATAATTATTGAATTAAGGACAAGGGTTCCATAAATTAATTTTTTCGCTTTGCAATCAACTAAAGGACTATTGTCACACCATGGATTATATAAATCCCCAATTTCCATTGGTAAAATTTCCAAAGAAGCCGCCAAATTTTGACCACCAGTTATAAAACCAATTTGGAACTAGCTTTTCCAAAATCTTGCGATTTAGTAAAAGTAAAAGAGTATGCTTTGTTTTCTTGCTTAAAGGTCATTTTGATAATAAAAACCTTTGAAAAGCTTGATATAATCCCAATAATTGAAATAGGCATTATTGGCCTTCAAAAAGTTGTTTGTTTTATTTTTAGGATTTATCCCCAACTTGGACACGTGTTATTAATATAGCATTTCGTAATTTATAAATTTTTCACGCTTCACTACTATTATTATAATGAGAAAGAATTGTTCTTTCATACTCTCTCTAAATTATTTCCTACACACACACATTTGCTTGCCCATCTCCCCGAGGCCTGGTAACCTCTTGATTCGAGGTATCTCGGTCTTAATTGACCAGGCATCATTTTCGGCAATTTTGAGGTCCTCATCCTCAATATACATCACAAATTCGTGATGGGATTCTCATAATATTCTTGCTCCATAGTATTCTCAAAGATTGGCAATATCTTTATAAGATATCATCTTCGATTGGATGATGAGGTGGAAGCCTTCTTCCTTTTTACTTGGTACAGTGCAATTAATTGCCGCACATTTCTTGACCTTGATACATTGGCCTACCGTCCCATAGGAATATTGTATCCTATTATAGGAATATTTGGTACTTCATTGTATGGATTATACATAAAGGTATCCTTCCTCGACCACGGCCATTACCGCGACCTCTTCCCCTATTAGGGGTTGTCATTTTCCCGTAAAAATTCTCTTGTTTAAATAGTCGCAAGAGAATTATTTTCTCCTTTTATATATTGAATATCAAATTCAAAGGCGTATAATTGAGCTTGCCATCCCGCAAAAATTTGCTTAGCCACAAGATTTTTTACATCCTTTTCAATAATGGATTTTACCGAACTACAATCAATTCTCGCAAGAATTTTTGATTTAATAAATCATCTTGAAATTTTGAAATACATTTAATTACGTAAAGCATTTCTTTCTTTATAGTTGAATATTTCAACTGAGTAGGATTCCATTTACCCGAAGTAAATCTTACTAAATTTTCTTTTGAATTATCAGGATTTACTTGCTTTAGAATACCTCCATAACCTATGTCGGAAGCATCCGTTTCTACTATTTTAAAATAATTTGGATTTGCCAATGACAAGCAAGGTAAACATTTAACCTTAGATTTAATTATCCTAACTGCTTGAGTATGTTCCTCAGTCCAGGGTTTAGGATTCTTTTTTAATCTAGAATACAGTATATTTGTATCTTTAGTCAAATTAGCATAATAGTCTGAGATATAATTTAGACTACCTAAGAACCTTTGTAATTGTTTTATATCATTTATGATATCAGGAAATTTAGAAGCAAATTCAATACTTCTTTCTATAGGAATGATTTTTCCTTGATCAATATTATGACCTAAAAATCTAACTTGAGTTTGAAATAATTTCATTTTTGGTGCAGAAACAACCAAACCATTATGAATTATCAAATTTTTAAATATTTTCAAATGTTTAAAATGTTGTTCAATTGTTTTAGAAAATACTAAAACATCATCAATATACACAATTATAAATTCAGTGTAAGGATTGAAAATATCATTCATAATATTCAAATTCGTAAGGAGCATTTTTTAATCCAAAAGGCATAACATTCCATTCATAATGTCCAAATGGAACAAGAAGGCGCTTTATATCTATCCGATTCACTAATTTGAATCTGCCAATATCCAGATTTCATATCAAATTTTGAAAAAAATTAAAGCTTCATTTAATCTATCTAATAAATCCTTTTTATTAGGAATGGGATATCTAATCCATTTTAACACTTTATTAAGTGGTTTATAATTTATAACTAATCTAGGAACACCACGCTCCTTTTCAGCTGCATTATTCACATAAAAAGCTGTACAACTCCAAGGTGATTTAGATTTTCTAATTAATTTTTTCTCTAGTAGAGAATTAATTTCATTTTTACATAATTCTAAATATTCTTGGTTCATTTGAGCCGGTCTAGCCTTAGTAGGTATTTGTTTTTCATCATACCCATCTATATAGGGTAAAGACACAAAGTGTTTCTTTCTATCCCAGAAAGCATTAGGTAGATTATTGCAAATTTCATTATTAAATTGTTGCTCAATCAATTTAATTTGAGTTTGAATATTACTCTGTTTAAGTTGTTCATTAATATTCAAAATTCCTAATTCTTCTTTAAGAAAACATAATTGTTTTTCTTTATTTAAAAGAATATCCCTTACTTCATTAAGCATACGGGTATGAGGATCTGTAATAAATTCAAATATAACTTTTTTACCATCTATTATGGTAGATATTCCTCATTGGGTCAATATTAATTATTGGCATAATTTTATGCAAAAAGGAGTTCCCAATATAATTCTATGGGTAAGACCTTTTACCATAATAAAAGAAGTAGGTAAACAAATATTTTGATTACAAATATAAGCATCGTATAATTTGTATTTAACTCTTAATTTATCTCCTCCTTTGGGTAAGAGATTGAGTAGTTTTTGAAAAATATTTAGTAGGAATGATTCCTTCTTGGAAACAATTTAAATCAGCACCACTATCAATGAGTGCTATCTCATTTTCTAATATAAAATCTCTATTAATTACTAGAGTTATTTTCACAAACCATTTTTGTGATGTAACTTGATCTAAAAGATTTAAATATCCTTTTAAATCAAAAGATACTAATAGAAGCAACATTATTATTACTTGTAGAAGCATCCTCTTGTATTTCTTTTAATTTAAGAGATTTTGTTTCTAACAAAGTCATTCTTGTTGATAAAGATTCATTATTATTTTTAATCTGAGAAATTTCAGATTTTAATAAGTTTATTTCTCTTTTTAAATCATTAATAGAAACAGGTGTTTCTTTAACATTAGACTGTTGAAATCTATGTAAAACTTCACTTAATTGGTAAGGCGCTTCAACTATTAAAGGAGAATCATCTTTAATTAAGATTTTAAGGATTTTTTCTTTTAAATTAGAATCCTTAATTGTCTCTAGTAATTTTAATGCATTTTCTTGATCAGTATTCAACACATTTAATCCATGCATATCAACTATAGATTTCCAATAACTTAATTCGTTACTTAATTCGTTACATTGACAATTCATTACATTATTTTTATTAATTTTCTAACTCTTCCTCCCCGAAGAAGTTAGTTCTACTAATTCGAAATTTTCATTATTATTCGAAAATTCTACTTCATCTTCGTAATTAACAAGCATTATCTTTTTAATTGTGAACGTAATTGTTCATCTTCTATTTCATTAAGGGCTTTTAGTCCAACATTGGTTAGCATAATGACCAATTTTACCACATTTATGGCAACTTATTTCAAGCTTTTTGCTTTTCTTTTTCATTTTTAGGCATAAAAGCTTTACCCTTTTGTTTAGGCTTAGTCTTATAATAACGCCTTTTATAATTCTTTTTATGGGGATTTTCGTAATAATTTTCTTTATTTTTAAAAGATTTATTTTTCTTATAAACAATTTTATGTTTTTTATTTATTTTAAACTTTTTCTCAGAATTAAAGATTTTCCTAAGTCAAAAGCAAATTGTTCACGTAATTCACCTAATTGGTGCTTTTCTCGATAATTTTTCGCTTTTTCAATTGATTTTTGAGCTTAATATCATTACATAAAGCTAATCCTTCATTTATACAACTACTAATTAGTTGTCCATAAGTTAATTCAAAGCATAATTAATATTTATACCATCATTTTTCATCCTTAAAGATTGCCGAACCTTTTCAAAGAAAAAGATTAGGAAGGCCATCTATAAATTTAGATTTCCAATGGATTGAATTAGGATTTGTTAATTGATAAACCCTAGATAAAAATGTATCTTTATACCATCTAAAATGGGTTAAAGATGGACATCTAAGGTTTTGGAGAAGTGTATGCAACTTCTCAGCTATGGGAATTGTACTTCCTACAAAATGTTGTAGGATAGCTAGACACAATGTATACACTGCATCTTCTTCAGTAGTAACCATTGTACTACCTGATTCAGTTTTAACCACTTTTTTATGGTTTCTTATTTCTATTTTTTGAGGTTCCGTAAGATAATGATCCCACCAACCTCTTAATTGGCCAACAAAACCAGTTATAACAAAATTAGCTATGGCAGTATCACTATTTCCATGCTGCTTACAGACAGTAGAATACATTATTATTCTATGTATTACATCTAATATTTGTTATCATTTAAGCCATCAATATTCCATTCATAAATGGCTTTTCCAGAGTAAGAATTCTGGAATGGCTCAGGTTCTTCAAAAAGAAGATCTTGAGGCGAGGGTCTTTGATAATAATATTTATCAAGAGGTTTAGGAGCATATATTGGATTTAATTCACTAATTTTATTATTAGTGTTTAAATCAGCAAACATATTGGTTAATTGATTAATTTCCTCATTTCCTTCTGAGGAATTGGATCGAATTTCAACCTCAGTCTCATAATTTTCAGAAGACTCATTCTGATTAGATGTTCCTTCTTTAGAAAGGACACCGAGATTTAAATCTCTTAACTTTTGCTCTAAAATTTTGATAAACTCATTTGTATTATCCTCCATTTTGAATCCTTCCACCGGGATAGGAGGTTGAATCATGGGAACATCTGTTTGAACAGATGAACATGACTCTTCTTTATCATTTTTAATTAATTGATATAATTGATCCATTAAATCTCTTTGTTGATTCATTTGTTGATTAATTGTCTCTTTAAGAGATATCAACTCTTTTTCTAGTGATATAAATTGATCACCTAAACAGACCAAATACGTATTAGCATAATTCTGAAGTTTAACTAAAGTATTAAATTCTTTAACTGTTAATGAAATATTTTCAAGGCTATTTAAACTACCATAGGCAGTAGCCTCAATTTCTTTATTTAGATTAAAAGCTTGTTCTGGTGGAAAAGGGGACTTAAATATTTTTTCTACCTTAGTATTCCAAGTTTTTTGTATTACTAAGATTTCATTACCTATTTCTTCTAGGTGATGATTTAAAAACCATTTTACAAAATTTGTAAGTTTTTGATCTTTTTCTAAATCCTCATAATATTTATCTTTGAATTTTATTAATTCTTCGTGAGAATATTTATTAAAATACCAATCACGAAATCATTTATTATTATCTTCTTGAAATTCTCTATTAAGAATTCCTCTTACATGACTTCCTGGAGAATAATCCATTAAATATGAAAACTCATTTCAGATTGAGTGGGAGATTGCCTACTCTTGTTTTCTACTTTATTATAAATTCCTTCTAGAATATTATTTTGACTTATTCTTATTTCTTCTACAGATTCAACCTCTTCTCTCCTTTGAGAAGTTGAAGCTCTAAAAGACTCATCAGGCATATTATAATAATCACTAGAGGATGAATACCTAGCAGACATTGACCTAGGTAATTTTATAGTCCTTTGAGAACTAAATTTAATTTCTACATCTCCCTCGGATGTTTGAATTATTTGATCTATCTGATTATTTAATTTTGATTCAGGTTCTATCTCCTGAGGAAGAGACCAAGTAGTAGGGAAATTGATTTCATTCCACTTAATCAACCTATTGGTTGCTATGTTTGAAGTCAATAAATTAGTTTGGACTACCGTAGTAGTTCCTGGAAAAGATATTTGTTTCACTTTTGGATTTAAAGTATGTAAGACTTTATAATAAATCCTATAGCATATTGCTATTATTTCACTTCCTAATTTGAAATTATAACCACTAGTATGAATGGTTAATTGCATAGCATCAAATAAATTACTATCAGATAAAGATAGAGTCAAATTAGGAGAAACATCAAAATAAACTGGTCCATGGCATAGACTAGTTTCAATTAAAGCTGCTAAAGAAGGCTTGAAATCTCTACATCTACCATCTCTAACATATGCCATTATACTGGAATTAACCCCTAATAATGTCAAGGGTTTGAATGCAATTTGCACTAATCCTATATGGATAAATTTATAATTTTTAAAAGGAATTAAATCTTTTTTACTCAATAAATTAATTGTTTGAGTGTTTCCTGAAATTCTAATTGTTTGTTCTAGAGTTTTAATAGCAAACCTAGATCTCATATCAAACAATCCAATATTATAAATTTGATTTGAAGGAACTGATGGAATTACCCATTTATTTAATTTATCCAAATTCTTAGGATATTCAACTAATTCTGCATTCTTAATTAATTCATCATGATGATCATTATCATCCATATTCATCATAAACTTGATGTGGTTGGCCGAATAATAGATGTCTTGCTAAGTATGTCTTATTAACTTTGAAAAGTAAATGACAAAAAAGTACAATCTTTTTGGTCATCTTTGCAAACAAGTTCTTCGTTCAACTATCAACCCGAAGGGATAGACGGAAGAAATCCAACGAACGAATAGCTCATTTAACTATCAACCCGAAGGGATAGACGGAATAAATTCCAAAATCAAAGATGGATTTTTGAATTTAAAATGACATAAAAATACAATTTTTTTGTCATCTTTGCAAACGACTTAATCGTTTAACTATCAACCCGTAGGGATAGACGGACAAAGTCCACGAAATCAAAGATGTGGAATGGTTTTAGCAAAAATTTTCTTTTTCTTGTTCATCCAACAAATAGCCTTTCGCCATCCTCGGCATTTACGGCATAAAAGATGAACCTTTAAGAAAACACTAAAAACATTTCCATTTTTCCAATTTTACTTTTTTTTTTTTTTACTTAGCTTAGTCTACATCTCCGACCACCCACAGCAATTTAGCTACGGGCTATCATTAAATATTTATAAAATAAATATTTGCAGAATAATAAATAACATTAATTAAAGGAAAGGAAAGGAATACCTTTCACGGCCCCAAAACGGAGTAAGAGGCTCTGATACCACTTTGGTGCGGAAGTATTTGAAATGTGAATGGGTGTGTGAGAGAGGGTTTTTCTAGAGAGAGAGTATGAAAGAAAATTCTTTGTCTTGCGTAAATGGAAGCGTGATTACAGCTGAATACAAACTCTCCTTATATAGATGGAGAGAGGACCCTATTACAGACACTTGTCCATTTTGGACACCACTCCTTTACAAAAGAGATAAAACAAACAACTTTTTGACTAACAAAAGAAAACAAAAGCTAAAAGTAACGGTCCATATTGAAGCCGGGTACACTCTGGGCCCCATCGTCACTATCAATAATGACCTTCAAACAAGAAAACAAAATACTTTACTTTACTTTACTAAAGCAAGATTCTTGCTGTCTAAAGCAAACATTATTGCTAGAAAGTCCATCGTCTTCATTTACCGACATAATTGAGTGCGGTTTTTGTTGTCAATCATCCAATGATATTACGGAGAAGTTTGATCCATTACCCATCCTTAGCTTGAGATAATAAGTGTATCCTTCTCCTTTTTGACCTTAATAATTTATCTAGCAAAATTTCTAAATGGGTCGGTATTTATTACCCTTCTACTATTCTTTTCTTCCTTTAATTCTTTTTCAAGCTCCTTAATTTTCTTTAGGAGCTCATCCTCTATTCTGTTAAATTGATCAAATGATTGTTTGACTGGATTGCTCGCCATATCTTCTTAATCTTTTGCTGGAGATTTCCCCTTTGCTGAAGCCTTGGCTTGTTGCGAAATTGCCTCTATTAGAGAGTCCCAAATATCTTCTTGAGTGGGTTCAGGCTGAGCTTCGCCTGCCAGACAATTAAAAGAATTAATAGAGTCAAGTGACCCATGTGATGACACTGTTTTCATAGAGTCATCATCTTTTGTCCTTTGATTGGGAAAGGCTGAGAGAAATTGATTCTTCATATGGTCCAACACCTTCACCATTATCTTTTCCTCGGATTCTTTTGGATATTTTCTCTGGTAATAGATTTTTAGGCTACTCATTGATCACTATTTGGAAACTTTGCTCTTTAGACTCCTTATTACGGTCTTCATTAATAACTTGGTTTGAATTCTAAGCTGTCATATTTTTTAAATCTTCCTCACTCATTCTTACCCCACCATTTAAAAAAGAAATTTCTTTTTAAAATTGGTATATCAAGCTCATCATGATCGATGGAAATTGTCCACCTCCAAATCCATGGAATTTGAAATCTAGCAAAGAATATAAAAGGATATTGTCCATAAATTAATTTTTCCATTTGCAATTGTGCAACTAAAGGACTATTGTCACACCATGGATTATATAAATCCCCAATTTCCTTTGGTAAAATTTCCAAAGAAGGGCCAAACTTTGACCACCAGTTATAAAACCAATTTGGAACTGGCTTTTCCAAAATTTCTGGATTTATTGAGAAAAACCAAGAATGTTTGTTCTTGGGGTTTTGATAGTAAAAAACCTTTGAAAATGCTTGGATATAATCCCAGTAATTAAAATAGGCATATTGGCCTTCAGATATTTTTACCGCTTTATCCCCATTAGGATTTAGTCCCCACTCTCTAGGGAGCAAAATTTTATTAATATGGCATTTACTGTAATTTATAAATTTTTCTTCACTACTACTATTGTAGTGATGAGAAATTGTTACTGATTCAGTAACCAAGAGCAATATTTCCAGATTAGGCCTTGCTTGCCCATGGAGGCCAGGATAACCTCTTGATTCGAGGTATCTGGTCTTAATTGACCAGGCATCATTTCTGGCAATTTTGAGGTCCTCATCCTCAATATACATCACAAATTCTGTGATAGGATTCTCATAATATTCTTGCTCCATAGTATTCTCAGCATTAGCAATATCTTTATAAGATATCATCTGATTGGATGATGAAGTGGAAGCCTTTTCTTCCTTTTTACTTGGTACAGGTGCAGATTGCTGCATATTTCCTGTCCTCACTGGATACATTGGCCTAATTGCCATAGGAATATTGTATCCTATTATAGGAATATTTGGTACTTCATTGTATGGATTATGCGATAAGGTATCCTTCCTCGACCACGGCCATTACCGCGACCTCTTCCCCTATTAGGGGTTGTCATTTTCCCTGTAAAAATTCTCTCGTTAAATAGTCAGCAAGAGAATTATTTTCTCCTTTTATATATTGAATATCAAATTCAAAGGCAGATAATTGAGCTTGCCATCCTGCAAAAATTTGCTTAGCCACAAGATTTTTTACATCCTTTTCAATAATGGATTTTACTGAACTACAATCAATTCTCAGTAAAAATTTTTGATTTAATAAATCATCTTGAAATTTTGAAATACATTTAATTACAGAAAGCATTTCTTTCTTTATAGTTGAATATTTCAATTGAGTGGGATTCCATTTTCCCGAAGTAAATCTTACTAAGTTTTCTTTTGAATTATCAGGATTTACTTGTTTTAAAATACCTCCATATCCTATGTCGGAAGCATCCGTTTCTACTATTTTAAAATAATTTGGATTTGCCAATGACAAGCAAGGTAAACATTTAACCTTAGATTTAATTATCTTTACTGCTTGAGTATGTTCCTCAGTCCAGGGTTTAGCATTCTTTTTTAATCTAGAATACAATATAGCTGTATCTTTAGCCAAATTAGCATAATAGTCTGAAATATAATTTAGACTACCTAAAAATCTTTGTAATTGTTTCGTATCATTTATAACATCAGGAAATTTAGAAGCAAATTCAATACTTCTTTCAATAGGAATGATTATTCCCTGATCAATATTATGACCTAAAAATCTAACTTGAGTTTGAAATAATTTCATTTTTGGTGCAGAAACAACCAAACCATTATGAATTATCAAATTTTTAAATATTTTTAAATGTTTAAAATGTTGTTCAATTGTTTTAGAAAATACTAAAACATCATCAATATACACAATTATAAATTCAGTGTAAGGATTGAAAATATCATTCATAATGTTCTGAAATTCAGAAGGAGCATTTTTTAATCCAAAAGGCATAACATTCCATTCATAATGTCCAAATGGAACAGTAAAGGCAGTTTTATACCTATCCGATTCATTAATTTGAATCTGCCAATACCCAGATTTCATATCAAATTTTGAAAAAATTAAAGCTTCATTTAATCTATCTAATAAATCCTTTTTATTAGGAATAGGATATCTAATCCATTTTAACACTTTATTAAGTGGTTTATAATTTATAACTAATCTAGGAACACCTCGTTCCTTTTCAGCTGCATTATTTACATAGAACGCAGTACAACTCCAAGGTGATTTAGATTTTCTAATCAATCTTTTCTCTAAAAGAGAATTAATTTCATTTTTACATAATTATAAATATTCTCGGTTCATTTGAGCCGGTCTAGCCTTAGTAGGTATTTGTTTTTCATCAAAACCATCTATATAAGGTAAAGACACAAAGTGCTTCTTTCTATCCCAGAAAGCATTAGGTAAATTATTGCAAATTTCATTATTAAATTGTTGCTCAATCAATTTAATTTGAGTTTGAATATTACTCTGTTTAAGTTGTTCATTAATATTCAAAATTCCTAATTCTTCTTTAAGAAAACATAATTGTTTTTCTTTATTTAAAAGAATATCCCTTACTTCATTAAGCATACGGGTATGAGGATCTGTAATAAATTCAAATATGACTTCTTTACCATCTATTATGGTAGATATTCCTGTTGGGTCAATATTAATTATTGGCATAATTTTATGCAGAAAAGGAGTTCCCAATATAATTCTATGGGTAAGACCTTTTACCATAATAAAAGAAGTAGGTAAACAAATATTTTGATTACAAATATAAGCATCAGATAATTTGTATTTAACTCTTAATTTATCTCCTCCTGCTTGGGTAAGAGATTGAGTAGTTTTTGAAAAATATTTAGTAGGAATAATTCCTTCTTGTAAACAATTTAAATCAGCACCACTATCAATGAGTGCTATCTCATTTTCTAATATAAAATCTCTATTAATTACTAGAGTTATTTTCACAAACCATTTTTGTGATGTAACTTGATCTAAAAGATTTAAATATCCTTTTAAATCAGTATTACTAATAGAAGCAACATTATTATTACTTGTAGAAGCATCCTCTTGTATTTCTTTTAATTTAAGAGATTTTGTTTCT
Source organism: Adenophora triphylla var. japonica (assembly GCA_022495995.1). Taxonomy (NCBI): domain Eukaryota; kingdom Viridiplantae; phylum Streptophyta; class Magnoliopsida; order Asterales; family Campanulaceae; genus Adenophora; species Adenophora triphylla. The sequence goes on from JAFEMH010005717.1 coordinate 142,765, forward strand.
AACAAAGTCATTCTTGTTGATAAAGATTCATTATTATTCTTAATCTGAGAAATTTCAGATTTTAATAAGTTTATTTCTCTTTTTAAATCATTAATAGAAACAGGTGTTTCTTTAACATTAGACTGTTGAAATCTATGTAAAACCTCACTTAATTGATAAGGCGCTTCAACTATTAAAGGAGATTCTTCTTTGATTAAGGTTTTAAGGATTTTTTCTTTTAAAATAGGATCCTTAATTATCTCTAGCATTTTTAATGCATTTTCTTGATCAGTATTTAACACATTTAATCCATGCATATCAATTATAGATTTCCAATAACTTAATTCGTTACTTAATTCGTTACATTGACAATCTTTATTTTTATTAATTTTCTCTAACTCTTCCTCCCCCGAAGAAGTTAGTTCTACTAATTCAAAATTTTCATTATTATTAGAAGATTCTATTTCATCTTCAGAATTAATAAGCATTATCTTTTTTAATTGTGAACGTAATTGTTCATCTTCTATTTCATTAAGGGCTTTTTTAGTCCAACATTGGTTAGCATAATGACCAATTTTACCACATTTATGGCAACTTATTTCAAGCTTTTTTTCTTTTCTTTTTTCATTTTTAGGCATAAAAGCTTTACCCTTTTGTTTAGGCTTAGTCTTATAATAACGCCTTTTATAATTCTTTTTATGGGAATTTTCGTAATAATTTTCTTTATTTTCGAAAGATTTATTTTTCTTATAAACAATTTTATGTTTTTTATTTATTTTAAACTTTTTCTCAGGAATTAAAGATTTTCCTAAGTCAAAAGCAAATTGTTCACAGAATTCACCTAATTGGTGCTTTTCTGATAATTTCTGCTTTTTCAATTGATTTTTGAGCTTAATATCATTACATAAAGCTAATCCTTCATTTATACAACTACTAATTAGTTGTCCATAAGTTAATTCAGCATAATTAATATTTATACCATCATTTTTCATCCTTAAAGATTGCCGAACCTTTTCAGCAAAAAGATTAGGAAGGCCATCTATAAATTTAGATTTCCAATGGATTGAATTAGGATTTGTTAATTGATAAACCCTAATTAAAAATGTATCTTTATACCATCTAAAATGGGTTAAAGATGGACATCTAAGGTTTTGGAGAAGTGTATGCAACTTCTCGCCCATGGGAATTGTACTTCCTACAAAAATGCTGTAGGATAGCTAGACACAATGCATACACTGCATCTTCTTCAGTAGTAACCATTGTACTACCTGATTCAGTTTTAACCACTTTTTTATGGTTTCTTATTTCTATTTTTTGAGGTTCCGTAAGATAATGATCCCACCATCCTCTTAATTGACCAACAAAACCAGTTATAACAAAATTAGCTATGGCGTAACACATTGCCATGCCAAGCTTACACAGCAGAATACACATTATTCTATGTAGTACATCTAATATTTGTTTATCATTTAAGCCATCAATATTCCATTCATAAATGGCTTTTCCAGAGTAAGAATTCTGGAATGGCTCAGGTTCTTCAAAAAGAAGATCTTGAGGCGAGGGTCTTTGATAATAATATTTATCAAGAGGTTTAGGAGCATATATTGGATTTAATTCACTAATATTATTATTAGTGTTTAAATCAGCAAACATATTGTTAATTGATTAATTTCCTCTATTTCCTTCTCGAGAAATTGGATCGAATTTCAACCTTTAGCCTCAGTCATTTTCAGAAGACTCATTTCGATTCAATGTTCCTTCTTTAGAGGGACACCGATTTTAAATCTCTTAACTTTTGCTCTAAAATTTTTGACAAACTCATTTGTAGTTATCCTCCATTTTGAATCCCTTTCACTTACCGATAGGAGGTTGAATCATGGGAACATCTCGGTGAATAGATGAACATGACTCTTCTTTTTCATTCTTAATTAATTGATATAATTGATCAATTATATCCCTTTGTTGATTCATTTGTTGATTAATTGTCTCTTTAAGAGATATTAATTCTCTTTCTAGTGATATAAATTGATCACCTAAATGTACCAAATACGTATTAGCATAATTTCTCGGAGTTTAACTAAAGCATTAAATGTTTAGCTGTTAATAAGTATTTCAAGACTATTTAAACTACACATGTATAGCTTTCACTTTATTTTAGATTTAGATTGAGCTTGTTCGAGGTGGAAAAGGTGATTAAATTATTTTTCCTACCTTAGTATTCCAAGTCTTTTGTATTACTAAGATTTTCATTACTATTTTCTAGGTGATGATTTAAAAACCATTTTACAAAATATGTAAGTTTTTTGATCTTTTTCTAAATCCTCATAATAGCTTTATTTTTATTTCATTAATCTTCGTGGAGAGTATTTGTTTTACTGTGTCATTAACACGAAAACCATTTATTATCATCTTCTGAAATTCTCTATTACACTCTCTCCTCCCTTTCTATTCTCCGAGAATAATTCATTAAATATGAAACTGACTGGGAGATTGACCTGAGATACCTGACACTTAGTTTTCATTACTTTGTTATAAATTCTTCCGTGAATTATATTATTTTGACTTATTCTTATTTCTTCTAGATTTATCGTCTCTTCTTTCTCTCCTTGAAGTTGAAGTTTGCAAATTATCATAGGATAGTTACAGGAATTAGTCGAGACTAAACAGAGGAAGTTACCTGCAATATATTTACCTTAAGGTTTTAATAGTTCTCGAGAACTAAAGTTTTACTTCTGGCTATCCTTTTCGTGATGCCTCAAATTATTTGATCTGCCCGATATTTATAATTTGACTTAGTTTCTACTGAATCGGAGAGTTAGGACGGTAGGGAAATTTTATTCATTCACCTCTGACCTAATTTATTTGCTGTTGGCATTCAAATGTTATCATATTAGTTGGTACCATGTAGGTGTCTCTGCAATCTATCTGTTTTCATTTAGGATTTAAAGTATGGGTGGAAACTCCATAAAAATCCTGATAACATATTGCTGCCATTATTTCACTCTCCAATTAATTTGGAATTATAAATCACTTATAATTCTAATGGTTAATTGCATGATAGTTATCACATTACTCATTATAAGATAGATAGAGTCAAATTAGAGACATCATTAAATACAACCGTTAGTCCATGGCATAGACTAGTTTCAATTAAAAAGCTTAAAAGAAGGCTTGAAGTTCTCTGCCTTACTATCTTCTAATATTGAAATGCCATTATATCGAATTAACTCCCTAATTAATAAAACAGTGGCACTACCTAATATTGGCACTAATTCCTATATGGATGTGCATAATTTTTAAAGGGGAATTAAAATCTTTTACCAATAAATTAATTGTTTGAGGCTTCCTCGAGTTTCTAATTGTTTGTTCTAGAGTTTTAATAGCAAACCTAGATCTTCATATCAAACAATCTTTAATATTATAAATTTGATTTGAAGGGACCACGTGAATTACCCATTTGTTTACCCCATTTACCTCTATTTACAATAATTCAACTAATCATCTTCGCATTCTCCATTACTCATTATGATGATCATTATCATCCACAGTTATCAAAAACTCTGATGTGGGTAGTCGGCCACATGTCTTTGCTGGTAAGCAATGATGCTTGCTTACTCTTGAAGTAAATGACACAGTACAATCTTTTGGGTCATCTTTGCAAACAATGTGCTCTCGCTTCTCAACCATCAACCTCGAAGGGATAGACGGAAGATTTGAAACTAACGGCGAACTATTTGGCCCATGACTACTCGAAGGGATAGACGTGAATAACTCCCAATCAAAGACCTTGGATTTTTGAATTTTAAATGACATAAAAATACAATTTTTTTGTCATTCTTGCAACGACATCAACCCGCAGGAGATCGTTACCGTTAAAGTCCATCGAAACTCCGTGAGTCGACGCTGTGGGCTTTCTTTTCTTCACCATCAACAATAGTTCACCCTCTTGTACAATACCACAAGATAAATGGCAGTGAAGGCCTCTTTCTTTTACACTTGGACCATCCTAAAACATAATCCATTTTTCGCACTCTCCCATGGGCTTGCGGCATAAAGATGAACACTCAAGAGTCTTGCTTATCAAAATTAAAACACATTTCATTATACTACGCACTTACTTAAAGCTACTTTTTTTACTTCATTTAGTCTAAATATGACTTCGGACCACCCACAAATGGACATTTTAAAATAAATATTTGCGTCCGCTATCATTAAATATTTATAAAATAAATATTTGCAGAATAATAAATAACATTAATTAAAGAGAAGGAAATGAATAGTACCATTTATAAATATTTAATGATAGCCCGTAGCTAAATTGCTGTGGGTGGCCGGAGACGTAGACTAAGCTAAGTATGTAAAAAAAAAAAAATAAATAAATAAAATTGGAAAAATGGAAATGTTTTTAGTGTTTTCTTAAAGGTTCATCTTTTATGCCGTAAATGCCGAGGATGGCGAAAGGCTATTTGTTGGATGAACAAGAAAAAGAAAATTTTTGCCTGAAAACCATTCCACATCTTTGATTTCGTGGCCTTTGTCCGTCTATCCCTTACTTGCCGATAGTTAAACGATTAAGTCGTTTTGCAAAGATGACAAAAATTGTATTTTTATCTTCATTTTAAATTCAAAAAATCCATCTTTGATTTTGGAATTTATATTCCCGTCTATCCCTTCGGCTGTCCGATAGTTAAAATGAGCCATTCGTTCGTTGGATTTCTTCCGTCTATCCTTCGCTGTGTCGATAGTTGAATCGAAGAACTTGTTTGCAAAGATTGACCAAAAAAGATTGTACTTTTTTGTCATTTACTTTTCAAAAGTTAATAAGACATACTTTTAGCAAGACATCTATTATTCGGCCAACCACATCAAGTTTATGTATGAATATGGATGATAATGATCATCATGATGAATTAATTAAGAATGCGTAATTAGTTGAATATCCTAAGAATTTGGATAAATTAAATAAATGGGTAATTCCATCAGTTCCTTCAAATCAAATTTATAATATTGAGATTGTTTGATATGAGATCTAGGTTTGCTATTAAAACTCTAGAACAAACAATTAGAATTTTCAAGAGAACACTAAACAATTAATTTATTGAGTGAAAAGATTTAATTCCTTTTTAAAAATCACAAATTTATCCATATAGGATTAGTGCAAATTGCATTCAAACCCTTGACTTTATTAGGGTAAGAATTCCAAGATAATGGCATATGTTAGAGATGGTAGATGTAGAGATTTCAAGCCTTCTTTTAGTGTTTCTTTAATTGAAACTAGTCAATGCCACGGGACCGCCTTATTTTGATGTTTCTCCTAATTTGACTCTATCTCTATCTCGACATAGTAATTTATTTGATGCTATGCAGAATTAACCATTTATACTAGTGGTTATAATTTCAAATTAGGAAGTGAAATAATAGCAATATGTTATAGGATTTATTATAAGGTTTTACATACTTTAAATCCTAAAGTGAAACAAATATCGCTTCCTCGAACTACTACGGTAGTCCAAACTAATCTATCGAATTTCAAATATAGCAACCAATAGGTTGATTAAGTAGAATGAAATAAATTTCCCTACTACTTGGTCTCTTCCTCAGAAATAGAACCTGAATCAAAAATTAAATAATCGATAGGATCAAATAATTCAAACATCCGAAGGAGATGTAGAAATTAAATTTAGTTCTCAAAGGACTATAAAATTACCTAGGTCAATGTCTCGCTAGGTATTCATCCTCTAGTGATTATTATAATATGCTCCCGATGAGTCTTTTTAGAGCTTCAACTTCTCAAAGGAGTATAGAAGAGGTTGAATCTCGTAGAAGAAATAAGAATAAGTCAAAATAATGGCCATTCCGTAAGGAATTTATAATAAAGTAGAAAACAAGAGTAGGCAATCTCCCACTCAATCGAAATGAGTTTTCATATTTAATGGATTATTCTCCAAAGAAGTCATGTAAGAGGAATTCTTAATAGAGAAGAATTTCAAGAAGATAATAATAAATGATTTCGTGATTGGTATTTTAATAAATATTCTCAACTAAGAATTAATAAATATTCAAAGATAAATATTATGAGGATTTAGAAAAAAAGATCAAAAACTTACATATTTTGTAAAATGGAGTTTTTAAATCATCACCTAGAAGAAAATAGGTAATGAAATCTTAGTAATACAAAAGACTTGGAATACTAAGGTAGGAAAAAATATTTAAGTCCCCTTTTCCACCGTAACAAGCTTTTAATCTAAATAAAGAAATTCGAGGCTACCGCCTATGGTAGTTTAAATAGTCTTGAAAATATTTCACAACGCTTAAAGAATTTAATGCTTTAGCAAAACCTGCACTATGCCAATACGTATTTGGTCCTGTTTAGGTGATCAATTTATATCACTAGAAAGATAATTAATATCTCTCTTAAAGAGACAATTAATCAACAAATGAATCAACAAAGGGATATAATCGAATCAATTATATCAATTCCAATTAAGAAAGAGAAAGATTTGAGTCATGTTCATCTATTCAACCGCATGTTCCCATGATTCAACCTCCTATCCCATGGAAGGATTTCAAATGGAGGATAATACTAATGAAGTTTGTAAAAATTTCTTAGAACAAAAGTTGAAAGATTTAAATCTCGGTGTCCTTTCTAAAGAAGGAACATCAAATCGAATGAGTCTTCTCAAAATGATGAGACCGAGATTGAGATTCAAATCCGATTCCTCGTAAGGAAATGAGGAAATTAATCAATTAACTAATATGTTTGCCGATTTAAACACTAATAATAATATTAGTGAATTAAATCCAATATATGCTCCTAAACCTCTTGATAAATATTATTATCAAAGACCCTCGCCTCAAGATCTTCTTTTTGGAAAGAACTCCTGAGCCATTCCGTAATTCTTACTCAAAATGGAAAAGCCATTTATGAATGTGTGGAATATTGATGGCTTAAAATGATAAACAAATATTAGATGTAATACATAGAATAATAATGTATTCTACCTCCAGAAGTTGGAAGCGCATGGCAATAGTGTGATACTCAAGCCATAGCTAATTTTGTTATAACTGGTTTCTGCTTCTGCCACCATTAAGAGTCATCAAAGGGATCATTATCTTACTAACCTCCCCAAAAATAGAAATAAGAAACCATAAAAAAAATGGTTAAAACCGAATCTGCAGTAGTACAATGGTTACTACTGGGAGAAGACGCAAAGGTATACATCAGGTCTAGCTATCCTACAACATTTTGTAGGAAGTACAACTCCCATAGCCGAGAGGTTGCATACACTTCTTCCAAAACCTTAGATGTCCATCTTTAACCCATTTTAGATGGTATAAAGATACATTTTTATCTAGGGCTTATCAATTAACAAATCCTAATTCAATCCATTGGAAATTCCAAATTTATAGACGGGTTTCCTAATCTTTTTTACTTAAAAAGGTTCGACAATCTTTAAAGGATGAAAAATGATGGTATAAATATTAATTAAGTGCCGAATTAACTTATGGACAACTAATTAGTAGTTGTATAAATGAAGGATTAGCTTTATGTAATGATATTAAGCTCAAAACTCAATTGAAAAAGGCAATTATCGAAAAAGCACCAATTAGGGCGACTGCGTGAACAATTTGCTTTTGACTTAGGAAAATCTTTAATTCCCGAGAAAAAGTTTAAAATAAATAAAAAACATAAAATTGTTTATAAGAAAAATAAATCTTTTAAAAATAAAGAAAAATTATTACGAAAATCCCCATGTAAAAAGAATTATAAAAGGCGTTATTATAAGACTAAGCCTAAACAAAAGGGTAAAGCTTTTATGCCTAAAAATGAAAAAAGAAAAACAAAAAGCTTGAAATAAGTTGCCATAAATGTGGTAAAAATTGGTCATTATGCTAACCAATGTTGGACTAAAAAAAGCCCTTAATGAAATAGAAGATGAACAATTACGTTCACAATTAAAAAAAGATAACGCATTAATTTCCGAAGATGAAATAGAATCTTCTAATAATAATGAAAATTTTGAATTAGTAGAACTAACTTCTTCTGGGAGGAAGAGTTAGAGAAAATTAATAAAAATAAAGATTGTCAATGTAACGAATTAAGTAACGAATTAAGTTACTGGAAATCTATAAGCAGTCGATAGGGCGCATGAATTAAATGTGTTGAATACCGATCAAGAAAATGCATTAAAAATGTACTAGAGACAATTAAGGATTCTAATTTAAAAGAAAAAAATCCTTAAAATCTTACCAGTGCAATTTCTCCTTTAATAGTTGAAGCGCCTTATCAATTAAGTGAGGTTTTACATAGATTTCTAACAAATTTAATGTTAAAGAAACACTCGTTTCTATTAATGATTTAAAAAGAGAAATAAACTTATTAAAATCAAATTTCTCGACAAGAATAATAATGAATCTTTATCAACAAGAATGACTTTGTTAGAAACAAAATCTCTTAAATTAAAAGAAATACAAGAGGATGCTTCTACAAGTAATAATAATGTCAGTTCTATTAGTAATACCGATTTAAAAGGATATTTAAATATTTTAGATCAAGTTACATCACAAAAATGGTTTGTGAAAAATAACTCTAGTAATTAATAGAGATTTTATATTAGAAACTGATATTACAATTCATTGATAGTGGTTTAATACTAAATTTTGGTTTTAAAACATGAATTATTCCTACTAAATATTTTTCAAAAACTACTTAATCTCTTACCCAAGCACAGAGGAAAAAAATTAAGAGTTAAAATACAAGTTATCTGGATGTTTATATTTGTAATCAAAATATTTGTTTACCTACTTCTTTTATTATGGTAAAAGGTCTTACCCATAGAAACCATATTGGGAACTCCTTTTTTGCATAAAATTATGCCAATAATTAATATTGATCCAACAGAATAACTACTCGTAATAGATGGTAAAAGAAGATATATTTGAATTTATTATCATCCTCATACCCGTATGCTTAATGAAGTAAGGGATATTCTCTTAAATAAAGAAAAACAATTATGTTTTCTTAAAGAAGAATTAGGAATTTTGAATATTAATGAACAACTTAAACAAAGAGTAATATTCAAACTCAAATTAAATTGATTGAGCAACAATTTCACAATGAAATTTGCAATAATTTACCTA